>CM073472.1:14322500-14600000 GCA_037074535.1 Gleditsia sinensis
CTCTTGAGAAATCCTCAACAAGTATGCATTTGGAGGAACTAGATGATCCAAAAAAATTTTCAGATGACGGTATCAAGGTGATTACTTGGCAGGAGTATGTTTCTCGACTACATGAGCTCAAAGATGAAATTACCCGTTCTTGGCTTGCTGATGATCGTGTAACATCCTTAAAGTTATCTATAAAGGTGAGTTTTGATTTGATTTAGCTTATTCTCTTGAAAGTTTTATCTAATAGGTTAAGTGATGTTTTGGTCCTTTTGGATGATATTTTGTTTCTCAATATGCTTTATTAGTAAGGCAAACCTTAGATGCTTATTTGTCGTTTTTTTAAAAGGGGATCTCTTTATCAGGAATACATATGTCTGGGAGACCTAGATCCTTGAAGTGATATACATTTTTTATATTTTCTTTTCCCATATTCTTTGTTTTACAAATATATCTTCTTTTGTTCTTTGAATCTTGGTTCTTCTCTTCTCTTGGTAAATTCTTATTTGACGAAAGAAAAAAATCTTATTCTGTTTTATGTAACAATATGTCTATTATTCAGAAGGTCCTTAAAGGGAGAGAGCGTGTGACTACACATTTGAATTCATTTTGTTTTTCATACTTAGTCTGGGAGTGATGTCATCTTTTTTTCCCTTGTTGTCGATATATTAATTGTTTATGTGTCTGAGATTTATTCCTTTGTCTGCAGGTTGCTAAGCTTCTGATGGATACGTCGGTTTTACAGTTTTATCCTACACTTTTTGTCCTTGTCACAGATATCATGGACATGCTTGGAGATCTGGTATGGCAACGAATAAAACAGAAAGCTGAGTTTGCTGAAGATGGAACCTTACTCTGCACCTTACCAGGTCTTCCATCACTTTATATCTCTCACTTTTTCTCACAAATTGTTGTTTACTTTATATACGACATGCATATGACATGACTGTGGCATGCTGATGCTAATATTTTGAATAGTATGGGGTTTGAATTTAACTTATCAGGACCTTTGGTCCCTCTGTACCACCAGGAAAAATAAATTTCATTGAAGGCCAGATGACTATGGAACTTTTTATGCCTTTTTCGAACCATTAATTTATCACCCTGTCCAGATAGGAAACTCTGGAATCTTGATTCATATGGTCTTTATTCATGTAAATTGTTTTTTCAATTTCTAACCCATTCTGCTAATGGGGTAACATTTGTTCTAGATAAACCAATTTAGAAATCTAAAGCTACTTCTAAGGTAAAGTTGTTTATCTGGACTGCAGTACGGAACAGGATTAATACTAATGATTTATTGCAGGTTTGTAGGCATTAAACAGCCATTTCTCCCAATATATGTGTCATATGTATGGAAAATTGAGAATCAGTTTCACATCTTTTTTTCGCACTGCCCTTAGCTGTTGTTTTGTGGAGTAGACTTTTTGTTGTATTTGGAGAAAATTGGGTGTGTCCTCAATGTTTAGAGGGTTTTCTTACTATAAGGTTTACTGGCTTTGGAAAGAAAAAGGAGGCTAAAGCACTGTGGCTATGTGCCACTTTTGCGGGGTTATCCTGTATTTGGTAGGGGAGAAACTCTTGAATCTTTAAGGATGCTTCTATTACTTTGGAGATATTATGGGGAAGGATAGTCTTCATGTCCTTAGTTTGGTCTTCTGCTCATGGTTTATTTAAAGAGGTGTATTTGGAGGATGTTTTGTTCTCTTATTTGTAACACCGTTCATACTTAATAAAATATTTTTTCATAAAAAGAAAGAAAGTAACCATAGTTCAAACAATATACTTGAAGCTTGGTCTGATATCTGTAAAATCTTCAAGCCTTGAACTGATTTAGAAGTTAATCAAGCCAAGACTAAGCTAGAGATTTGGATTTGGGGTTGTTTTTTTCCTTCAACATCAGTGGGACAGCTCATCCGTTAGCTTAAATTATTGATATATCTGTTTAATTGTTTTTACTAGTTTTTTTTTTTGGGTGTAGTTTGGCTAACTTTCCTCACTCATGGATTAACTTAACGGGTCTTAAAATGAAAATCTGTGTTTGTATGTTGTTGCAAATGATAAGATGTGATATTTTTCTGAACGTCACTTCTGAAACTCACAAGTGCTATCTGTTTATATCCTGTTCTTAAGGGTGTAATAAATCCAATGTTTTGTTTGATAATTAACAAGTGTGAGAAAAATTTAGAAACTCAGAATAGCAAGTGAGCCTAGCGCAAACGAAAGACACTTGTTTACATAGATTCATGAATAACCTGATGTTTGCAACAGACTGATGTTACATACATGTCTACTGGAAATAATAAAGCAATCTTATACTTAGAGAGGGTTCTTCTGGATACAATGCATAAAGTAGTGATATGGATATTGTTTTCAAATTTCCGCCCAGCAAAAGTATTAGTACATATATGAATTTTAATATATTGTTATGGTTTACAGAAATATTCACTAAATATGTTTCAAATTTCTCTTGTTCATTGGAGCTAATATATGCTGTTAGATATACAAGTCAATTTGTTTTGAAATTTAGTTGTATGTTTGATTAAAATGATCATAAGTTATATGCTAATTCATATATTTAAGAGATATTATGTTTAGTCAAAATACATCTGCAATTAATGGTTAAAAGCTGTATCCTTGAATATTAGTAGGTTTTGAATTTGATAATGGCTGGTAGTTATTGGGATATTTATTTTCTGGGATATAAGTTAATTGTCATAATCAAACAAAATCAAATCAAGATAATGGAGAATGAGAAGATATGTTGATTATTAATTTTATTATATAACAATGTAATTATTTGTTGCAGATTAGGGTTTGTAAATTAGGCAATTTGGGTAGCTTAGGATTTAATTAAGGATTTAATAAAGGCTATTGGACCTAGGGTTTTATAAGCTCATATCATAGTATCCTAGGGAGATTAGGAAGCCTAGTGTCATTAGGTTATCTATTGCTTGTACATATAACTTTAGTTAGTTGTTATTGTTACCCCCTGATTATTGGTATTTGAATCTTGAGAATTTTGTTCTTTTTCTTTATTCTCCTTGTTCTTCATTACAAAAGAAAAGCACAAACTCATATAAAATAAAACAAATTAAGTATGAACAAATCATGCTTGTTTGAGCTTGGCACAATCACACCCATATTTTGTATACTAGTTCTTACATGTTACATTACATGGTTAAATTATAACATATTACTGCCAAATAGTCATTTAACCATATCAAAGCCATAGCTAGAAGGACTGTTATCGAATATAATTAGCCAAGAAACTAAAGAAGAGAAAATCTGGTAATCAGTACCTTTTAAGAGTTTGCATAATTAGCTGTACCTCTTTTTGATCTCTTCTTCTACTATGTCACTTTTCCCAGGCCTAATGTATTATAAACTTATGATGGATTTGTAGTTGATTTGTGGACAGAGTTCAACTGTAACATCTTTATCTTAAAGTTTGTATTATATTTCTGCCAGAAAACTTTAAAGCAAGTGATATTTGCTCTGATGCCAAAGAAACTTGCAATAACTGGTTCAGCAAAATTGGTGCTGTGCGGGAGCTTCTTCCACGCATGTGAAGTCCTGATACTTCCCTCTGTATTTAATTTATTTTCTGTATTCTTTTTCTGTGGAAGTGTCTTTGAGATTTTCTGACCTCTGTTTTGGATGTTTTCACCTTCACTGCTGCAAACCTTGAATTTACATTAAAGTAAATGCCCATGTTGTGCCTGCAAAGATCATATCCATCCAGATTTCCATAATCTTCAGCTAAATGCATTGTAATCATATTAATAGCTATGCCACTGTTCTACCCTTGTATTAGACTGAACTGCGTTATTTCAAAAGAGCATGGTCCTTTCAATTATAGATTGGGTCAATGGAGGCTCAACATATTTGGGATACATGATCCTGGATGGTAAATAAGTCAGATTGGTACATGTAAAAATTGTTGGGCACTGGCATGAGAATGTTATTTATTTGCATATTATTGTTTAGTATTAGAGTGTGTTAAGTTTATATATAATTATCTTTCATTATTTTTTGGGACCTCATATACAGCGTTGATTCAGTAGAAGATAGGACGCAGCAGCAAGCATTTTTATTTTGCCAATATTGCATGAAAAGTTGTTCATTTAGTGCTACTTCCAAGATCCTTTTCACAAAAGTTGTTAATTTTTTTTTTTGCAATATTTATTATAATTCATAAAGGTTGCTTCTCGATGACTGGGATGTATGATGTCTCTTTATATGAATTTGTACTATAGTTACTTGGAGCTGGCAATATTGCCTTGCTGGCGTTTTCTTCTTGACCAGCCTGAAGACAGTCTCAGGCGCTTGGGAATGATGACCAGAGGATTAGGAGATCCAGTTGCATCGTCCTATTGTCGTCTATATATGGCTCACTCTGCACAGAAGCTGCCTTCACATGATATAGGTATAACTTTTTTATAATGTTAAATAATGCTTAGGATTTATAAAATATTTGCACTTCACGAAACAGATGGACCCTTTTTAATTGGTAAATGAGACCTGCATGTATCAAGTGAATGTATAGCATTTGATCTGACCTTTGCATATGCCCATGTATATTTATGTGTATCATAATGCATAGCTGCCTAGTGAACTGTGATCCAAGACCTGAATGTGAAATATTGGATTCTCTTTGATTCCAATGAACAAATTTGTTTTGGTTTCAAAGTTCTTGTTTTGCTTCCCTGAATTGCCTAATTTTCAAGGTCAAAGAGAATGCAGAAAGTTGGCTTATGAACACATTAGGCAAAGTTATTTCAAATCAAACGGTATATAGGAGTCTTGATTTTTGTTCTGTACCCTGTGATTCATGTTTGTGTTGTGTACCATAGCAGTTCAGGTTTTAGAGTGCTTATCTCTCTCTCTTCACCTTTGTTCTCAATGGAATAGCAGTTGTTAGTAGATGCAAAGGTTATTGAATCTACTGTCTGACAAGATAGTCTAATAATCTTTATCATACTCATTATAAGAAATATTTTACGTGTTGTGTAACTTGTACAGGTTATCTTGTTACATGCGTTAATGACATCAGAGTTATCTTGATGCGAATCTTATCCACAAATGAAAGCATATATGGGAATGTTACCAACAACAAAAAATTGCTAGTCAGTCTGATGGAGCCAACCATTGAGTATATTGTGAAGTGTATATTTAAGGGGTTGTCTCAGGTATGTAATAAAGTCACCTGTTGTAAGAACATTTGTTTTAGACAATATTTATATATGATTAGGGATCCATATTTCTTTTTTATATGAGCTTTTTAATTGAAATTCATTTGTTGGGTTCTCTTAGATTTTGCAATTTGGACTATTATTTGAAGAGAAAGAGTAGTTTATTGGAACTTCTGTAAATATGAGTAACACCATGCATTTATATACAGAGCTGCGTAGCTAGGGTTCTCATTATTATAATGGTAAATTAATTGCTATGTTTTAATCAGCAAAAAGAAGGGAAGAAAAACAGCCACGTAGTGCTTTTTTTATGCTTTTCTATCTCTTTTTCCTCTATGCTGTTCTGATACCATCTTTCTGTACTGAAGAGACATATCAGCGGCGTTCTCGCAGAGCTTGGATTGAAGAAGGATCAACAGTTTTTTGAGAGTGTCTCATGTGTCTCAGTTGTTCTTCATCATTTATTGAAGGAACTCCCAATTGAAGTAATTTGCTCAGATGCTCTGGAGATCCTTCATCTCATTGAATGTAGCAAGGATAATTCCTTTGATCAGGTATAATGCATTTGAAATTTTTATCATACCCTAAATACTTCTGGTATTCATCATGAGGTTACTTACTATAGTCTAGTTGCTTTCTTCTTTTTTAGTTTTTCCAATATGCAGTTTTATTGTTCTTTTGGCTTGATGCAGCATATGAATTACAGATTGCTTGGGTTCAGGCTATATGAAAGGAAGTGTTCGGTTGACATTGTCAAAGCAGTGCTAGATAAAGTCATTCAGGTATTTGTAGATTTCTATTCTAGTTTGCATCATTTCAGGGTTACATTTTTATTTTCTTTGAGTATATCTTTTCCATATTCTTCATCTCTTCATTGATTAGAATGGAAAATAGTATATTTTCTTTGTTATTTCCTTAAGGCGGGTGAGGATGTGTCAGGGACAGACGATGCTGTAATTCCGATAAGTGTGATTTAGAATGTGGGGAAAGGAATTATGAAGTTCAGTTTTATGTATGCCTTACATCTTTTATGGGATAAGTAAATGGTTTCTCTGTAGGGGTTTCTTTGTTAGGCATTCAAAGGTATTGAAGAGCTCTGCTGGGCTAATATTTCTCTTGTTTCTTTTATTATATATCTCAAGAATTATTTCAACCTAAAAACTTAAACTGTTGAGTGAAAACCATGAATAATTTTATTATAATTTTTGATACACCCCCTCACACAAATGCCCTTTGGGTTTGAAGTGTGGTTAAAAATATAGGTCCATCATACTTAGTGTTGAAACAAATTTTTTTTTTTTAAGAGAATGGGGCAGCAAAGATTAAACTCCTGACCACTTGATCACAAAGACTGATACTATGTCATTCAACTAAAAAAAAGCTTAAACTTTAAGTGAAGGTTCATGAATAGTTTTATTATAACCTCTAACAAAGACTGATACTATGTCATTCAACTAAAAAAAAGCTTAAACTTTAAGTGAAGGTTCATGAATAGTTTTATTATAACCTCTAACAATATAATTTTTTGTTTTAAGGGTATGCATAAAACTGACCTCTCGATCTCTATTTATATGAATATTATAACTACTCAAAGATACTTGTACCCTAATTTGGGTGCACTACAAGTAACTTTATTCTTATCAGATTTGAAGTGGTAATCTTGTAACTCAGAGGAGTAAAAAACAGAATGTGGAGGCAAGATTTAATGCGGAAATAGAATTTAAAGCAATGGCATGGGGAATATGTGAATTATTGTGATTTAAGATTATCTTAGAAGATTTGGAAATCAAGTGGATGGGCCTGTGAGACTCTATTGTGATAATGAGTCAACAATAAGCATTGCACACAATCTAGTACAACATGACAGAACAAAATATATTAAATTAGATAGGCACATCAAAAAAGAGAAACTGGACAGTGGCTTGATTTGCATACCCTATGCTCAACCAAGAGTCAACTTGCAGATGTGTTGACTAAATGATTCAACAGTACAACATTTCAAGCAATTATTTTCAAGTTAGGAATGAAAAATACCTATTCACTAGATGGAGGGAGAGTGTGGAAGATATGGCATAGTAATTGATTAGTCAAAGGATTATTTTGGGAAGCTTGTAATTTTGTATTAAGGGACAATCTCTTGAACTTAGGCACGGCCGTTAGTCAAATTAATTTCTAGATTTGTAGATAGTTTCCTATTATAGGATTATGGTAGCTGTATATTTTCCTAAACCTTGTACTGTTCATATTATTCTGATTCAATACAATATTCTAATTTTCCGCACTAACCTTTGATGATGAGGTTATAGTGTTGATAGAGCCTTCTATACTATAGTATTTCCATAATACAATGATAGTTCTACAGAGTCAGAAGTAAAAGGATGAATAAAGTATTACTGTATTATCCCACAATCCAGAGTCACTGTGATTAGTATAGCTTATAGAAAATGCAGAGTAATGCAAAATGAAAAGAAAATACAGTAAGGAATTAACAATAAAGAAAAAGTAGAAAATTTGGCCTGACTCTCAAGAGGTCAAACTTTCTCCTTGGGCCACGTGATAATTCTCCACTCACTATCTTTATGCAGCTGGTATATATGCTTCCTCCTCCTCCACGTTGGAGTTGGAGTTAGTTACAACTTCCTTGTCCCTTCTCTTTCCTATCCCTCTCTTCTTCCTAGAATACACCCGTAACATTCCCTGCACTCTTGGATCCGGTTCACCCATCTTACTCTGGTTCGGCCCATCCTTCTTATCCCTATTCCTTCTATAATAGGTCCTTATCACAAAAGGCCCATCATTTCCCTCCCTATCAAGCTGCACCTTGTCCTCAAGGTGGAATTGAGGGAATTGATGATTAATAATGTCATACCTTTCCCAAGTACTCTCAAAGTCAGGTAGTCCCATCCACTTAATCGGCACTTCCCTTTCACCATTGATGAGTTTTTGAGCTTTTAACACTGTCTCAGGTTGCACTTATAATTCTAGTTTGTCTGTTAAGAATGGGGTTATTTCCTAGGGTGTAGTTGGTGGTCGCACACTCTTCTTGAATTGGGAGATATGAAACACAGGGTGGATTTGTGATGTAGGGGGCAACTCCAACCGATAAGGCACCTCTTCATATTTAGCCACAATCTGGTAAGGGCCATAGAACTGAGGACTGAGCTTTTCATTGACTCTTTTGGATAGGTTGTGTAGCTTATATGGTCTGATCTTCAGATATACCCGGTCTCCTACTTCAAAATGAATTTCTCTCCTATGTTGATTAGCTTGAGTTTTCATTTTCTCCTGTGCCATCTCTAAATGAGTTTTCAATTATTGCAGTACTTGGTTTTGCTTACTGATCTGTTCATTTACCTCTTCCACTAGTGAATAGTAGTCATTTAATCGCCAAAGAGTTAGTGGATCCCTCCTATAAAGAGCTTTAAAGAGAGTTTTTCCCATTGAACCATGATAGGAGGTATTATACCAATACTCAACCCATGTAATCCAATGGCTCCATTGGTTGGGTTTATCACCCACGAAACAGCGAAGGTAGGTTTCCAGTGTCCTGTTGACCACCTCTGTCTGTCCATCAATTTCTAGGTGGTAACCTAAGCTGTAACTGAAGATGGTTCCTGATCGTTTAAAGAGTTCTCTCCAAAATTAGTTGATAAATACCTAATCACGGTCTGATACAATGGTCTTCGGGAAACCATATAGTCGTATAACTCCCTTAATGAATTCCTCATCCACTTTTTTCGTTGAGAAAGGGTGAGAAAGGGGAATGAAATGAGCATATTTACTCAGTCTGTCAACCACCACCATTATAATGTCAAAGCCGTGAGATTTTGGTAAGTGGACAATGAAGTCCATGTTGATGTCCTCCCACACTTGTTGAGGAATTGGTAATGGCTGAATCACGCCAGCAGGGCTCATGCCTTGATATTTATTCTTCTGGCAAATTTCACATCCAGCAACGAACTCTTGGATATCCCTTTTTATCCCCTCTCAATATACATTTCAGCCAATCTTTTGTATGTGTGGGGGTACCTAGAGTGGCCACCTATTGGTGAGGAGTGGAATTCTCTGATTAACATCGGTATTTTGACTGACTGTCTAGGAATCACCAAACGATCACGATATGTTAGGCTTTCATTTCTGATATGGTACCCTTCATAAGTCTTTTGTCCTTTGAGTAGTTGCTGCTTGATCTCGGTCAGCTTTTCATCATTCTGTACTTACTTGTCCCAATCATCAATTCCTTTAAGTTGCCATAGAGAAAAAGCCTTTAGTTCCATAGCTTCTCCTCTCCTGGAGAGGGATCTGCAGCTTGATTCTCTACCTTAAGCTTGTACTGGATTTCAAATTTATACTCTATGAGCTTGGACACCCACTTTTGTCGGTCAGGCTCTAAGATCCTCTGTTCCAATAGAAATTTGAGTGCTTTTTAATCTGTCTGGATGAATCTATGGCCCATCAAGTAATGGCGCCATTTTTTAATTGCCAAAACAATGGCCATGAGTTCTCTCTCGTAGACCGAGCTTTGCCTAGCCTGGTTTGAGAGCATTTGATTGAAGTAGGCAATAGGTCGCCTATTCTGCATTAGCATTGCCCCAACTCTAGTTCCAGATGCATCCATTTCTAATTCAAAGGGCTGACAAAAATTAGGCATGGCTAGGACTGGCATTGTGGTCATTGCTTTCTTCAGTGTTTCGAAGGCTGCCTGATATACTTCATCCCATTTGAAGGCATCCTTCTTAAGAAGTGTTGTTAATGGAGCAGCTATTTTTCCATAGTTTTCGACAAATTTACGGTAGTATTTTGTAAGTCCTAAAAATTTTTGTAGTGTTTTAAGGTCCCTCGGTATAGGCAATTTTACCATACTTTCTATCTTGCTAGGATCAGTTTGCACCCCCTCTGCTAAAATTATGTGCTCCAAATACTCGAGCCCATCTTGCCCAAACACACACTTCTTGACATTAATCACCAGCTGATGCTTTTGTAAAACATCCAAGGCTTTTCTTAGATGCATGAGATGAGTGTGCATGTCTGGATTATAGATAAGAATGTCATCAAAAAATACCAATACGAACTTTCTAAAGTACTCCCTGAAGATGTCCTTCATCAAGAATTGAACAGTAGAGGGGACATTTGTCATTCCAAACGGCATGACCATGAATTCATAGTGGCCTTCATGGGTGCGGAATGTAGTCTTCGTTTCATCCCCTACCTTGATGTGTATTTGGCGGTAACCAGATTTCAAATCAAGATTGGAGAAAATCTTTGCAGCACCCAATTCATCCAATAGTTCATTGATGGTGGGGATTGGGAATTTGTCAAGAATGGTAATTTTATTTAATGCTCTGTAATCAACACAAAATCTCCAGCTGTTATCCTTCTTGCAAACTAGTAGAACAAGACTGGAGTATGGATTGCTACTCGGTCGGATGATTTGGGTTGCCAACTCTCTCTAACTAGGCGTTCAATTTCTGTCTTTTGTGAATGTGGGTACCGATAAGGCCGTATGTTTGGAGGTTGCTCTCCTTCCTTGATAAGGATAGCATGGTCTCGGGCTCTAGCTGGAGGTAATCACTGTAGAGGGCCATAGACTGAAGCATATTCTGTTGACAGCTGTTGGATCTCCTGGGTTGCTTGTGGTTTTGAATGCTCTTGAGGAGTGTTTTCCCTTACTTCAATAAAAAATCCTTCTCCTTTCTTTATGGAACGCATCATCGTTTTGAAGGATGCTAGCGTTCTAGATAGAATTGGGTCACCTCTCAGGAATACAACTTCCCCCTTACTTTAAATCTCATAGTCAGCAGTTTTCAGTTTACTCTTAACTCTCCCAAGGACTCTAACCATTCCATCCCCAGTATGATGTCAACTCCTCCCAAGTCAAAGAGATAGTAGTCTTGGTATATTGGTATATTTTGCAACTCTAACTCCAAATTTTTGCATACTCCCATTCTACGGATTTTGTGTCCATGCCCTACTGTCACCTCGTAATGGTTGGTCTTATCTACTGACACCTCCACCCTTGGTTCAACCGGATTCTCTTCCTCACTATCATCCGTTTATGACAGAGAGGATCAACACGTTGAGCTACTTGTTCTTACATCTGTGGTTAGATCCGAATTTCTTGTCACATCTGAAGCATAGGCCCTGCTCCCTCTTTCGATTGTATTCTTCCTCTGTCAACCTCTAGAACCTTTCGTGGTTGTTGGCTATCGATGCTATAGAACTTTGTTTTTCATGGCTTATGGAGTTCTCTAGAACTCGAGTGGAAGTACTGCCTGAGTTACCTTTAGTCAGATCAAACTGTCCCATCGTCCTGCTGGCGGTAGGTCAAGTATAGGTGTTCGTCCATCTGGATGCTTGTATGGGTTTGGGCATCTTTCCACACTTATCTTCTTTTCTCCTTTTCAGCACATCATTTCTCTCCTTTGTTTTCTATGCTAAGTCCATTACCTCTAAAAGAGATTGGGCCTCTAACATTCACAACTCGGCCCTAATATTTTCCTTGAGCCCATTTTGAAACTCCCCAACCAACATCCCCTCCGGAGCATCTTTCAACAGAGCAGATAAAAACTTGAATTGCTCTCTATAATCAGTCACCGTGTGTTCTTGTCGTAGAGCCATTAGGATTCCATACTCGTTGCCTTGTTGAGAATGGTAGAATCGCCTTGTAAGCTCCCTCTTGAATTCTCCCTAATTCTGCACTGGTGGATTCCTCGCTTCCAACCATTGGAGCCAATTCAGCGCCCTTCCTTCCATGCATATTGCCACTGCTTCTATTTTCTCTTTTCTCAGAATCCCATTGATCGAGAAATATCATTCTACCCGAAACAACCATCCAATCGATTTTTCTCCCGTGAATATCGATAACTCCAATTTTTTATGTTTGTTAAACTCCTTCTCTTCACTGGTCCTTTCACCTACTGCCGCTTCTACTCCAGTATTGGTTCCTAATTGTGACGATTGGGGATTGCCTCCATCTTCCCTGATTCGATTGTCAATATGTCCTACTGCATCCTTGATTTTCATTACCCATTCTTTCAAATGGTTGATGTCCTCCTTAACTACTACAATGTCGCGTTCCACACTATCCATTATTTCCTCCATTCTAGTATTCACCATATCCCTGGTCGCACCGCTCTGATACCAAAAATGATAGAGCCTCTTATACTATAGTATTTCCATAACACAATGACAGTTCCACAGAGTCAGAAGTAAAAAGACAAATGAAGTATTACTGTATTATCCCACAATCCAGAGTCACTGTGATCAGTATAGCTTATAAAAAATGCAAAGTAATGCAAAACGAAAGGAAAATACAGTAAGGAATTAATAGTAAAGAAAAAATAAAAAATTTGGCCTGACTTTCGAGAGGTCAAGCTCTCTCCCTAGTTCACGTGATATTTCTCCACACTTAATATCTTCATGCAGCTGATATGCTTCCTCCTCCTCTACGTTGGAGTTGGAGTTAGTTACAACCTCCTTCTCCCTTCCCTCTCTTCTTTCTAGAATACATCCGTAACATTCCTTGCACTCCTGGATCTGGTCCATCCATCTTACTTTGGTCTGGTCCATCCTTCTTATCCCTATTCCTTCTATAATAGGTCCTTATTACGGGAGGCCCATCGAGTGTCCTTGTAAATTCTGTTATGTGTAAATTATTCAGGCGGAATGGCTCTAAATTCACATTCAAGGATTGTTTTTGGAATCTATTTAGAAATCATATTTTGTCTTAGGTCATGATTGTATAGACCACCTTTGCTCAGGTGAACTTTTGTCGTTCATGTCATTACATCAGTTCTGTTTGGTTTATATGTAAACCTTTCTGGTTAGTAGCTGTTTGATTAGACAGTTTGACCAGCTACATATGTTTTATGTAAAACTTTGGAGTTATGGTTTTGGTTGTCTGCTTGCGTCTGTTATAATATGTTTCCAACACATGGTAGATCTGCATGTCATCATGACATTGATGTAAATATTTATGCTTTCTGAGATTTAGCATGGACTTCATTTTAAAACATGTTTTGTTAGACTGTTTTTCCCATTTTATACTTCATATCTCTATTAATTTGACGGTGATGCCAGGTTATTGCACAGTATAATAGCCTCGATGAGTACCTAAAGGTTGTTGATGCTTATGCAGATCTTATTCTTCAGAATCAGATGGTAAGTATGGATGACTGGGTTCATTCTGACACCTATTGATTCTCAGGATCATGTGTAAAAAACATGTTTCTGATGTCATTATGGGTCTTCTTTGTTGAGTAGCTAATCTGTTGTCCATTTTAAATGGTATAGGTTGTTTGGAATGATGAATTTGTAGTAGATGGACTAAACATTAATTTCAACCTATTGAGAAAGTATCAATTTTAAGCTATATGATTTCATTTTAAAATCATCAAATGTAGTAATTTGAGATGTTATAGTTGCAAGAGTAATGATACCTCAATGTATTAAGATTTTGTCGGATAGTAAGCTTGGCTACTTTGCTTTTCTATAGCTTTTATTGTTAATCACAGCTCATGTTCTATCACGTAAAGTTAATGGAGGACTAAAAGAGATAAAAAGATAAACGGGGGAGAGTAATAGAAGAGAAAGCAAAGGGGATTTGGAGTAATTGTAAGACTGAAGAAGTGAGAAATATTTGAAACTTCTTGAGTGACTAATGCTTGTTTTAAATTAAGTGTATTATGACTATAAGGTATTTAAATAGGCAATTCAATAACAGCTTTGCTTGTAATATGGAAGTGAAAAAGTGAAATTTAGAGAGTGAAACAATAGAGAAAAGCGAAAGAGGGAGAGAAGAGAAGAAAGAGAAAATTATTAAGTTCTTATTGGATGACTAATGCTGTCTGGACTGAATAGTAAATATGATGAGGTTTTTAACTTGGGAAATCTCACTTATTGTAGATTTCAAATGTAAAAACATCAAGGTAATAGGAGTTCGGTCTCTTAAATAATTGGTACTTAAAATTCATAACTATAAAATAGTTCCTGAATTAGTATAGACTATATATTGACATAATAATTCCCTTATAATTATATCTAAGCAGAGAATCATTAATTTAAATCTAAATTTCACAATTTATAGAAATTTCATGGAATATATCGACTTCTAATCTTGGCTCTTCACCCTTGCGCATCAATTGTTGTCTAAATACAGTGAATAGTTCTCTCCTTGATATATCCGACTCAACAAGAAATTCCTCTTTTCATTATTTTCGTGAGAAGGATGTCAAATACTGTTAAGAGATGTTTAGATTTTAGAAAGTCTTGTTGGTTAAGAAAAGAGTTACCTTATTAAGAGTTATTGAGAATTTAGGAAAGTGTTATAGGTTAAGGAACTAGTTACTTGTAGTGCACCTAATGTAAAGGGTATAAGTGTCTCTGTGTAGTCATAGTATTAGTATAAATAGAGTTTGAGGAGTCAGTCTTACACACACCATAATTGAGTCAATCAATAATATATTTTTGTTTGCCGTGGCTTCCTTTTCTCCCTAATTTTTCTCTTTTTATTTTTTCAACATGGCACAGAGCTTAGGTATCACCCACCTTGAATCCTACCCTAGCTTCTCCTTAAGAAAAGGGGAAAAAAATTCAGCAACTTGAGTTCTATTGTTTGGTCATATATTTCATGGAGTTTTGCCCTTCTTTTAGAGGGCTTAGATATGTGAGAATTATTTTTTATCAAGAAATTGTTGATGTTGAGTTCTACTAAAGTGATTATAGCAATTTGGTTTTGATGTTGCTTTGCTGGTGTGGGGAGTTGTAAAAAAAGTGGAGACTTTTAAAGTTGCATGTTTGAAGACTTCAACACTAGTAGGAAAGTTGTTGTTGGGTGTCAAGGTGAGCAACCCAAGTTGTGGAGATTGGGAGAAGGTCCAGGGGACTAATCAAGAGAAGTAGGTTGAAGACTTTTAGGAGTTGTGTCATGTGTCAGATGATGTGGCCACAGAGAGCAGATAGGAGAATGTCAAGGAGGCCACTTATAGGAAGCAAGTCGAAGAATTATGGGAAATGTTTATCTACCAAGGACATCATAAGAGGAAGTTCTAGTGGCTGGAATTCTTGAATTAGTGTGGATTTTAAGTTCTAGTGTGGTGTCTAAGTTTTTCTAATTAGGTTTCATGTGTAACAAGCTGAAATTTGTATAATCTGCAGCTTGAGTGGGAGTGTTAGGAGATATTTAGATTTTAGGAAATTCTTGCTGGTTAAGAAAAGAGTTACCATGATAAGAGGTATTAAGAATTTAGGGAAGTCTTGTAGGTCAAGGAAAAAGTTACTTGTAGTGCACCCAAAGTAAAGGGTTTAAGTGTCTTTGTGTAGTTATAGTATTAGTATAAATAGAGTTTGAGGAGTCAATCTAACACACATTGTGATTGAGTCAATTAATAATATATTTTTTGTTTGGTGTCCCTTCCTTTTCTCTCTAATTTTTGCTCTTTTTATTTTCTCAACAAAGACTTTATTATGCTTTTCCCTAAATAAGATCATTTATGCCAGGATAATATTTTAAACACCATTTTAGAAGGCATAGCAAACCGTGTATGGGATAAAGGGGTTACAGAAGATGAACTGCCAAGCTTGCAATCTCTCTTGGTGAAGCTTCTTTCTCATTTTGCTTGCCTGGAAGATGTGCTTGCACTGGTATATGCCTAATTGTATATTTTCATCTCCCTCTATATCTTGATCTGATTTTTTACAATATATGATTACTAATGGGTGATTAATTTAATTGTTATTATTCTGTAGAATCACTTTCCTGAAATCTTAGATGCAATGTATGGGAACTCCCGGAATGTGGTCTTTATGCACATCCTTAATATGGCAACAAGGTATCTTTTGTCATGAACTCTGCATTTTTACCCCTAGTTTATCTTGTTGAGATCAAACCTTCTTGTTCCTTTCATTCATTGATCACCTCATTGGCATTTATACCACTTCATCTTGTTTTACTTGTCCCTATATCCAAATCTTTTGGTGATAATGAATATTAGCATGCTAATATGACTGAAATAACCTTTCATTTTCCTTTTCTTTTTTATGCAGCAGTTTATTGATATTTGTCTACAAATTTTATTTCAGCAGTGGAAATTTTAAAAAGCAATCTGTTTTCTTACAATGTGAGGCAATACTCTTGAATTATCTTTCAAGGTTCAACCACCTCTTTCTGACAGACTCATGGGGTTCTGTGGCATCTGATTGTTTATCATACAACAACAACAATTAAGCCTTTTCTCACTAGGTGGGGTCGGTTATATGGATCAAACGGCGCCATAATGGCTGATTGTTTATCATAAAATAAGAAAAAGTTCTTAAGAGAAGGGGAGAAGGTACATCAAGTGAGGCTGAGGTATCTGCCAAAAAGAGACTTACTACAGTGGATGAATAAACTCATCAATGAAATTAAGCTTTAATCTTTTTGCATAATAGACAAGGTCAACCCCTGAAAATGACCATTGGCTGACCTTTGGACTTCGTTGTGCAGACTTTTGTTTGTAAATTAGAAACTTCCATAAGCCATTAAGTAGACCCAGAACATATTGTAATTTTTTACAAGACCTAACTATAGCTGATAAGCAATTAATTCAGAATTAATCAACATGCTCCTTCCTATAACTACAATTAGAAATCAGAAATAAGATATTCCTGCAGCCTGCTATGGCTAAGATCAGGTCATTGTAACCCAGTTAAAATCTATAATTAAATTTTTCTATAAAAAAATCAATGGGATAATAACTTCATATCCTAAATCAAGCCCTAGTTGTGTTTCAGAGTTTGTGTTTCAATCTGGCACTTCAAAGCCTGTCTTTCTTGATCCACTTGCTGTCTGCAAAATATTCTAAATTGAATCTGTTTGTAAATTACTGGTAAATATAAAGTAAATATCATGTTGTAATTAAGTATTTGTTTCATTTCTTATGAATTGTATTTAATGGTTATTTGTTAAGCAGGAATTGTCACGTAAGTGATCCAACAACCATACAGTTGCTTTTTGAAATTTCTCAGACTCTACATGATAATATGGAATTTATGAATGTGAAAGATGATGATAGCCAAGGGGCACGGTTAATCTCTCGCTTTGTGCACATGGTAGATTCTGATTTTCTTTAGTTGTTTGTGGCAATGTTTTTGTGGGTATTATTATTTGTTGACACATTTGTTCCTACTAATCATTAGGTAGATTATGGAGCAGAGCTGGAACGCCATTTAGCATTTTTGGTTAATTGCCGAGGAGCCTTTGGTAGATTAAATGAACTTAAGGTTTGTAGTTATTTTTCTCTCAGCTCATCAAAGATAAAACATCAATTTTTTATTTAAAGCAATACCAGTGGTCGCCTTTATTGCCTATGATGTCAAAAACAGTGAAGTTAACTTCAATCCTTTATGTAATATGATTTCCAATTGTAAGACATTACTTATTAATGAAGAGCTTTGTTTTACTTGTAGTGCACCTAAAGTAAAGAAGATAATGTCTTTGAGTGGTCATAGTATTAATAAATTGAGGTTGAGGGGTCAGAGTTATACGCACAGTTATTTAGTCTTTCAATAATATATTTTGTTTGGTATCCCATCCTTTTCTCCTTAACTCTTGTTCTCCCTATTTTCCCAACGTATACAACCTTCTTA
This sequence comes from Gleditsia sinensis, assembly GCA_037074535.1. NCBI lineage: Eukaryota > Viridiplantae > Streptophyta > Magnoliopsida > Fabales > Fabaceae > Gleditsia > Gleditsia sinensis. The sequence goes on from CM073472.1 coordinate 14,340,305, forward strand.
CCTGTTATTTGCTTCAGATTCTGCTTCTACTATTATGTAGGCAGTGCACTGATTCTTTTCCCCATGCTATCGTGCTGCACCTTTCTACAACGAAGCTATGCACTCCCCTTTAAGATGTAGGGCCCCCATTGTTGGTATGAGGTGGAAAAGTTAAGTTGTAACAGGCATCTAACTTATTGCTTTGTTGAGCTATCCTGTTAAGGAAAGTGATTGGCTCGTGCCAGTCTATTATAACCATCTTGCTCTATGGAAGACAGGGTGAGGAAAAGAAATGGAATTCACACATGTTGCTTTACCAACTGTTCTTTAATTTGTGGTGTTGAGACTTTGACATACTAACAGTGTTGATGCTTGTATAAATAAAGCAATTAATCTTTGTAGGGGTAAGCTTGTGGTTAAAAGTTACGTATATTTATTAATCATTAAGAAAAGGGTAACAGATAAAATTTGTAATGGTTGGAGAAGTATTATTTGCAAATGACCCACAGAACCTTTATAGTGATTTGGCAATCATGCTTTCTTGCAGGAAACTCTTGTTCACTCCAGCAATTATTTAGCTATTCAAGCTTTTAAAAATTCTGAAAAGCATCTGAGTTTTGTCAAATCCTGCATCACATTTAGTGAAGTCACAATACCTTCTGTTTCTGTTCAGAGTAGGCAATTTGATCTTTTTCTAGAGACTGCAGAGGTATGTTGATATTTGGCGCCTTAATGTTGCATGCCATTTTTGCTATGTGTGTTGTATATTAATGTTTGCATTTTCCAGGTTGCTTTCCTAGGGGGCTTGTTATCTCATTCAGATGGATTGGTTGACTCAGCAATCAGCTGTTTGCAGAGTTTGGACATAGTGAATGGTTAGTTTACGTATCTAAGTTTATTTGTGAAAAAGATGGTTGGGGAGAGGGTTAGAGAAAGCAGTTGAGAGAGAGTTTTTTGACCATCGCTCATTAAAGCATTTTGCTGCTCAGCAAGCATAAGTTTTTTGATACTATTTTCTTTCTGAAAGAATATTTGTTTTTCAGTAATCTAGCTAGCATTATAAATATAATGATAGTTGATTTGCTTGATTATGTAGGATTTCAAACCCCAACTGATGTTGAAGGACTAGTTTCATCAATTAGAAAGTTATGCGGCTTCTTGGTTATGGTTCCAGGTTGTTGAATCATTGCATATTCCTCATTACTTTAAATAATGTTTGAACAGGATCGAAAATTTCAGCTTGTAAGTCGTAATTGTGTAGTGCATACATCATTTGATTTTTGGCTGACTCCTTTGAAGACATTAAAATTAATTTTGTGCTTCTCAATCTAACATGGAAAGGAGATTTATTTTACACCTACTGTTGTTATTAAAAACATTTGAGAAGTTGTTTCCTAATCTGCTCAAGTTAAAGTTATATAAAAGCCTTTCTTCGCCCCTTAATTATGAGTTTAACTTTTTAGATCAAGTAGTTGTAGTTCATTGACATGTTATTGGAGTCTAGCTGATTAAAAAGTCTACAGTTCGATCCTTTGCTATCTTCAGTCTTATAATAATTTTTAGTTTAAAATAGTTTTTACTTTCAATTAAAAGTGGTTGAGTTCCACCTATTAATCCTGGGGGGCTTTTACATGAGAAGGCTCATTAGAGAACCTATTCTTGAGCTTTTAGGTAAGTTCCTTGATAACTTCAGTTATACAGATAAATAAAGCAGCCTTGGAGATGAAGATGTCAATTAAATCTGCTCATAAAATCTTTAATCTCCTAAGGACCTAAAGTGCTACCTTGTAAGGGAGAGATTACCTTGGATTGTGTAGCTCATAGGCCCTAGAGACCTTAAGTGGACCAGAATGGACTAGTACCAAGATGCCTTCAGGAATCCAGGCTTTCTTCTTCTTCTTCTTTTGATAAAAGGAATCCAGGCTTGTAAAAGAGACAAGATGGTTATATTTTACCATCCTCATAATGAGTTATTTGTATTGTTTTTCTTTCCTTAAGACCAAGTTCACTGATGATATATACAAATTGGAGGTACACCAGTCAATAAAGATTCACTATGTTCTTTAGGTTCTAATCAAGCCACAAACCTTGTTGGCATTATGCTGGCGGTGATTTGTTTTGCTTATTATATTGCTGAACTATTGTGGAATTTTTTTTCATGTTTAACAATCTTGAAGTCACTAGAAGCTTGGAATTCCAGAAAAAGGAAAAGGTTTCTCTATTTAGCCGTATTTATATTCAAGCTGGATGAACTATAGAATTGAGGAGCCCGAGTTGGCATGGATTTTGCTTGTGACCTAGTGGAAAGATATGGTGGAGATGATAAATCTTGAGCTACATAAACGAATAATTGGAAAGCATTAATATACAACTGCATTCTGCATTTTAGTCTAGTCACTCACACCTTCATAGTGTTCAACCTTGAATTTTAGTATTTTTCAGTTTACTAAACTTTCTTCGCCACGTGCATAGCAAATGCTTTTATATAGAAACTTAATCTAAGCCATTGTGGGAGTTCTCAGGCTCTCAGCAATCGTAATCTGTAATTGAGAGATCTATGCCCTATTTCATATTTGGTTTGTTTTTAACCCTCTCCTCATATGCCCGTATTTACCATGATTTTCTTTTAATTGGAATTGAAGGTAATTTTAGTAAAGGAGTTACCTATTTCCCTAGTAACTTATTCAATGTGATCAGCTCCCAATCATGGTAAGCCTTCCTTGGCTTATATTGTGATGGATCATTTATTTTCTTTCTTTCCCCCAACACTAGTTTTTATATTCTTTTAACGTCTCTTTTTGATGAATTGAATCCTTACAGGATTGAACCAAAACTGAGGACACGTATTTTTTCTGCTATCATTTTATTACTGACAACTTTGTCTCAGAAGAAATTGCCGTATCATGCAAATGTGGAGGTATAACTTTATGCATGTATATGATTTAATTGTGAAAATATGGCTGCATTATATCTTAATTTATAAAAAGTACGGTGTTTTTTGTTTTCTTTTCAGATTCCTGGCAATGACATATTATACTACGGTGATTCATCTTATAAGCTAGAACTTGTTTCTTTTTCTGAGATTATTCTTGAGAACTTGGTTAATGCAATTCAACAAGAGCCTTCCCAGGTAACATTGTATTAGCTTAAATAATATTTTTTTATTTATTTGACCAATTACCATTGGTACTAAGTTGTGATGTTAAAATGAAGGCTGCTCGAGGAATCATGGCGCTTGAAGCTTGCAATTGCATTGCATCATCTTTCATGGTAAGTTGAAAGTATAATATTTTGAAGAGTTTTTCATTAAATGTTTGTAATCAATCTAATTATTTTTGATGCCGTGAAAAAGAAGGAAAATTATGGTCTCAAGGAAATTTATATGAAACATTGCATGTCCTGAAGAAGTTAGAAAAAAACCATTTGTCTCTGCACGTTTGCCACATGACATTAATGCTCCAAAGTTTATCCTGTCATACATACGAGGTTGATCATTCTCCTTTTCACCCTTGAGATTGGGGATGTTCTGATGTTTGGGAAGATATCATCAATTTTGCTTCCCTTCCCTTTTTCCATAAAGAAACAACGTGAAACTAAAGAAAACAGAAGTTAGAATATGAATGTTTATTTTATGAAGACCCTATATTTCCTGTCCTTTCCATCCATCTATTGTAATAAAAATTTCAGCTGGGAGGCACATGCGAAGTGGATTTGGGCACTAGAAATTGCAGAATCATATTTGATGTGCAATATTTTACTTCTAGCTTCTGCTCACATTCCGTTTCTCTTATTTTGGCAGTTAAACAATGAAATATCGTCTGTTTGCCTCTCACTGATTGAAACTGCAAGGTTATGCTTGAATGCCCGAGACAAATACCTGCAGTCGACCATTCTATTTGTAGGAAAACGGTTGCCAACTTCTGCAGGAGCCTTGCTGTCTAGTTCTGTATGATTTTTGTTTGTCCAGGTTAGATTTGATAGGTCACTTGTGAAATATCGGTTGTAACCTTGTTGATTGAAGTCTATTTTTCTCCCCGTAGGACTAATTGTATGTATACCTTTGCATCTTGGTTTGAGGCAGTACCAGAATCAATCTTATTGTTTCTTTAACTTGGGCTTTATTGCCAGGATTGGTCATGGATGGGACTAGCGACCATCCTGTCTCACTCTCTTCGGAACTCCAAAACAAACTTCTAGGGGGCGTTTGGTATACGGCAAAATTTTTTATTTCTGAGAATCATGTTTCCTGAGAAACATGATTGATGGGAATAATAATTCCTGAGAACATGTAAAATGTGTTTGGTTGGCTTTTAAAATTGCTGGGAATGTATAAATAACATTTTCTAAGAATCTTTATTTATGTATATAACTTTTAAAAATACTTTTATTTATTTATTTTTTAAAATTTTTTTGTTTATTTATTTTTTAACAAAAAATATAATAAATTATTGTTAATAATTTATTAATTTTATATTAATTTTAAAATTATTAAAAAACATATTAACAATTAAATTTATTTTTATAAAAAAATTTATATAAAATATTAAACGATAAATATATATTTTATTTTTGATAAAGATTTTCACCTTCATGGTAATCACTAATTCTCACCCCCTCCATGGTAATCTTTTTATGGGAATCTCAATTAAAAACCATTCTCAGGAATTGAAGTTTCCTGAAAATCAGAATTTTTATTTTGAAATCAAACAAAGGGATCTTTAATTCCCATATTCAGATTTTCAGGAATTCAAAAATTTTTCTTCTACCAAACACTCCATTAGTGTTTGTGTGTGTTGGGGGGTGCTGTCCATGTTTAAGTTTGGAAAAAACTTAGATAAATTTTTTTAAGTGTTTTGCCATGAATTTTTTCAATAAAAACATGATATCAGGAGGAACTTGTCTAAAAGATTTAATCATATAATGTTAAACATCATGTTTTATTGTGAAACATGGTAGTATATATTTTAATAAGTGCACTTAAATTTTATTCTTTTAAGTTAAAACCCTCATTCCTTTTCTTTTTTTCTGTTCGGTTACAAACAGCATTCCTTTTAACAGCGATAATGATGTGCAGTCTGCTTTCTTTCTTTTTTTCTTTTGCTCTACAAATCTAGCTGTTGGACAAACAGCAATGGTTGAAAGAGAACTGTAACTAAGTGCAAGCAGAAATCGAAATTTTAGGTCTAAAAAGGGGCAAATTGGAAGAATCTGGTATTACAAAAATATTGAATTTCACGTTAAATTAAATTTCGAAAAAGAAATAAAAAATAAACATTCAATTTATTTCAACTCTTAAATTTTAAAGTTTTGATGAATTCCAAATTTTAATATTCACTATGTACGTTATCAAGCTCGTTTGAGACGTTATTGAGTAACACTATATTTCATCGGGTAAATGTTTTTATTAGAACATTATTTTTTTGTCAAAAGAACAATATTAAATGTTTTATATATGAAATAATAATAATAATAATAATAATTTTTAAAAAAATAATATTTTTGGCCAATTTTTTTTTTTTGGACTGGCCTCAGTCATACACACAGATACAAAAGGCTCTGGAGCCCGGACCTATAGATACTTAGAGGTCCAATGGCAACAATACAACCTGGATCAAGCGCACTGACAAAAGGAAAAAAAATAAAAATTAAAGGTTTGTTTGATTTTTTTTTAAAAAAAAAAAAATTATTTTTGAAAATTATGTTTAAAAATTATTCTGTAGAACAAAAATATAAAAAAATTTGTTTGATAAACTGTTTTGAAAATATGTTATTTTTTACTTTTTTTTCTTTTGAAAATAAAAACTGAAAACAAAAATAACTTTTCATTGTTTCTGTTTTTCTGTTTTAAAAACAACTTGTTTTCAAAACTTGTTTCCGAAACAACAATAGAAAACAGTTAACAAACGAGTTTTTTTGTTTTGAAAATAACTGAGAACAAAAAACAATTTTTAAAACAAAAAAATAAACAGACCCTAAGATTTTATTTTGTTTAAATACTCCTCGTTGACATAAGTTTTATAAATTTTATTTTTTTATAATATTAAAATATAATATAAATTTTTTAAATATTTTATATATTAATATAAAATTTTATTTTATATATTAATATAAATTTCAAATTATAAAAAATATATAATTAAAAATAGAATTTTAAATTATATTTTTTTATTTTTTTATTTTTTAAAATTCAACTCTTTTTATGAATTAAAATTTTTAATTAATACTTAATGATAAAATTAAATAAAATTTTTTTATCTTATTATATTAATTTAATAAATATAAAATAATAATAAGATAATTTCTCTATGAGAGAACAAAAACAATTAGAAAAACCTAATCATAGGATTGCTAGCTCGGCCCAAACAAGTAAAACCTCGCTACAATCAGAAGCTTGCAAATTGCGATAAAGTTTCTATCTTTGCTTCTCTCTCACATCAACTCCACGAATCTTCCCAAATTGTGAAGCAAAATCACAATCCAATATTTAGAAAACCCTCTTAATTTCACCAACAATCACTTTCTTCGGTTCTAGGGAGTGAAAAGCCAGCCTTTCAATATCTCTTAATCCTCTATTTCCGTCGTCAACAAATCATACGGTCCAGATTCGATGGATCTCGAGGTGGTTGGCCGCCACGCTCTGCTCTTCGACGACGACGCCATGGCCGCGTTTGTGAACTCAAGCGAAGCTCTTGTTGAATGGGACTCTCTCTCGATCGACCGCTACGATGTCCGCCACCTCCTCCCTGGCCCTCTTCCACCGCGCCTCAAGCGCCGTCCGGTTCATCACGCCGATGCTGCCGGCGCGTCTCTCGAGGCAGACCTTGATTATGAACGCTATCTTGATCTACCTTCATCATCTTCCGACGAACAAGAGCAAGGTAACAACTTAGTGGATTTCTTTTTGCCCTTCCTGGTTTATTTATGTTTAAATTTACTTAATGGGATTGTCTTAGGCGCAGTTTGGTATTATTGGTTCCTGTTTTGATGAGGATATGGAAAGTTAGGTCAATATGTTTCTGTTTTTTTATGAATGATGAAAACGTAATTATTAAATAATGAAATGAAATATTATAATTATAGCTTAGTTGAATAAATATTGCTTATACTCGAGCGTTTATTATGCTTCTTATGAGTAAATATCGTTCTAGACAAATATTATGCTTTGCTTGGCCAAATTTATAGATATAAAGGAAGGAATATGGTCATTGATTTATGTTTTTTTTTTTCAGTTTTAGAAATAGAGGAGCAACCTAGTTAGAGAGAGTCACTCCAAATTGCCAGTGTTTGTAGAGTTTAGTTGGAAAATTTTGTGAGAATAGAAGGTAAAGGTATAATTGTAGTATACCCTTCTTTGACAGGAGAGTGAGCAATATGGAGAAGTTATTATTATTTTAGCCTGGCATTTTTAAACTCCTTTCTCCTAATTCGTATGTGAAATTGGAGTTGAATTCTGAGAAGAAATCCTTGATAATTGATAATGATAATCTAGTAAGTTGGACCATGTCTTGCCTCTCGTGTATTGTGATGGTTTTGAATGTTCTTACTTCACTAATTCATGTATAGTATATCCTTCCACCTTACCAAATTGGCAAATTTTAACAAAGAAACAATTAATAAAAATTAAAAAGCAGTCATTTCAACTTTTTTTTTATACCTTAATATTTTCTTTTCATATCTGTCCACCTTATCAACTTTTCAACAAAAGCATCAATTCATAAAAATTAAAAGGCTCACATTTCACCTATTTTTTAATTCCCTTATATTGTTACTTCTTCTTTTTTGTTTAATTATTGATCAGCACTATCATAGTCTTGAAAAAACTGGGATTTCCACGCTTTTTTTTTATTTGAACTAGATCATCTAGAACATTGCTTTAAATGATGAAATGTTGGCACTGAACATCTTCTAGGACTATAAAAAAAATCTGGGGGGTGTTATCTACATTAATAAACTGGCAGATTATATATTTTTCGAACATACTATTTGTACAGTATATTAGCTTAGGCTTTTTGATGTATTGCAAGTAGTTACCTGATATTGCTCTAGAATAAACTTTGGATAAATAGGTTAACGGGTTGACCAAGTCAGTTTCTCTTGTTTTTATATTTTGGATAGATTGATATCTTTGGTTCAGATAATTTGGTGCAACTAGGTGGTGTGCATTGCTGCATTTGAAGTCAGATAAAAGTTTTTTCAATGAATCTTGGAGCAGTGAAAATATATTTTTGGGCCTAAAACTTTGTCCGGTGTTTTTTGTTTGTTGAGTGTTCTTTTTTTTCGACAACACTTTCCAGATTTGCAGGGTGGAATGTAATTTGCTACAGTTCCTCTGTCAGAATACAAGTAAGAATGTTTACCATTAGATTCTTCTGTCTTAGTGCCCTAACTGTATGTTATATGGTGTTACCTAGTATTATAAGCAACTCTGAATATGGATATCATTTTCTGTGTCTGTTCAGATAATGGTTCTGAGACAGTGATTTCGGGTGGCTATCGTGCTGTTGCATTTTCATATGGAAATACTGACAAGACCACTGAGACAAAGAACAATGATACTGAGTCTGGTTTTCATCCACAATTCCCAGTACCTGAGAGCTTACTCCCAAACCTAGTGAGTAACCCTAGTCTAATTACTATTTTTATCATGTTTTTCAGATGATATGTATTTGACCTTTCATGATTTAACCAATGTGGCTAGGTGAAAATTGTCTAGAGTGCATATGTTATTCTAAGGATTACCATGTCTAAGTTTCAGATGCTTGGAGCTGAAATGGAGTTCTTGTGACTCAAGGTAGCCATTCACAGGCACCTTGTTTCCTTTTGATGTCATGAGAAGGGGTCGTGCAGGTGATATTAGGATGATAGAAATTCGTTCATTCTTTACCTCTTGAGAGCAAATGGGATGAAACCTATCTTCATAAAGTTCTGTTTCTTGATCTTTATGGTTATTCAAGTATATATGAGGTTATCATATGTTTGTTTAGTAAGATCTTTATCTATCTAATCATTCTGCCTGGCAAGAACCTTTTAAAATTTGGAGTTGCTCGAATGTTGAAATTTAACATTTATTGAATAAACCTTATTTTGTTTGTTTTTCCAGCCTCCAAATGAGAAGGTGCATCAGATTATTGCAAGAACTGCTATGTTTGTCAGTAAACATGGAGGCCAGTCAGAAATTATTCTGAGGGTGAAACAAGGAGATAATCCAACATTTGGGTTCTTGATGCCTGATCATCATCTTCATGCATACTTTAGGTTTCTTGTTGATCATCAAGAACTTCTGAAACCTGACATCGATGATGGCAACTCATCTGTAGACAAGAATGGAAGTCAGGGTCTTGATCAAACAGGTGGTGCATTGTCTTTGCTTGGATCTGTCTATGGATCTGGAGAGGATGAGGATGGTGCCACTGATAAAACTCCTGAATTCAAAAGAAATGAATGTGAAGAAACTGTTGGTGCTGCCAAAACCGCTCCCCATGGAATAGAACAGGCTGAATCTTTTCTGGATGCAGTCAAGCGGGATGGAGGTACTTCCAAGAATTCAATATCCTCTTTGAAAGAAAAAGTTCCTGTGATAAAACGTAATCATTCTATCAATACCATTAAGGCTGCAACCACAGCTAGGGCAAAAAAAATTGATGCATGTTCACTGGCCGATTTGGTGGACAAGTCACTGACTTCTTTGCCTAGTACAACCAGGATTGAACAACCTATTGTGGAACCTCCATCTGACTTGAAGAGAGTTATTGAGAAGATAGTTGAGTTCATATTAAAAAATGGTAAAGAATTTGAGGGTATTCTTGCTGAACAGGACCGTGCACATGGAAGGTTCCCATTTCTTCTGCCATCTAATCAATACCATCCTTACTATTTAAAAGTTCTTCAAAATGCTCAAGAGGTGTGTTTCTCATATTTATTATATTCTGCTCTGCTACCTTTCATCTGTTTTTATATGGTTGTTCCATGCCCTAAGGAATTAGCTGCTTTTGATTACCTTATACTGTGGGATAAGCTTACATGGTCACTTTACTATTCTGTCGTTGACAATTGAATGCTCCCTGTCCTTTACCACCCTGGTGAAAATCAATTTGAGCAATTTTCTAAATTTGTATAATACTATCAACAGTGACCTAATATAGTAATATATGTTATTCTCATTATTTGTGTGTAAGTTTGCCAAGGATTTGTATGTGTGACATACATGTATGTATGTGTGTATGTGTATTATTTTCATTATTACATGCATGATATCCTGCTATATTATTGGGAGAATTTGTTAATTTTCAAAATGGCCATGACTACTGTTTAAATTTATTTTGCTAATATTAGAAACATTGAGTTCTGCCAATGAAAAAAGAACTTGAAATATTGAGATTCATTTACGGATGCCTTTTGTATTAAAGTCAAATTAATCATGTCATATTTGGATTCTTACAGTCTAAGTTACCGGGCAAGGGCCTCCTCCTTGAGAGACATGATCCAGTAGGTCGTGGGGGGGACAAGAAATCTACTTCACAGAAAGAAAGCGACAGTCTTTCATTTGGATATGTGGGTTCTGATCTACCCTATGATATTGACCGAAAAGAGAAGTTCAAAATGGTTATTGGCAAATCAAAGAAGGATGGACAGGAACCAACTTCGAAAGACACCCAGAATCAAATTGGAGTCAGCATGGATGCAGCAGCAGCAGCAGCTATTCTTCAGGCTGCCACTAGGGGCATTAAAAATCCTTATTTAGAAATTTTTGCCAAGACCTCAAGTGGTAATGGTCAAGGCCCTGGCAGTGATGGTGGGTATTTGTCCAGCTTTGGGAGTGTGCATTCCTCTCAACCACAGGGCTCTGTCCAGAAGTCAAAGCTGAATGCAGAGTCTAGTGTTTCTGTCCCTGTTGCCAAGGTTATTGCAGAGACAGCAGCTATTGCAGCAGCAGGTGAGGCTGACTCTTCTGAAGCATGTATGTCAAAAGAGCAGAAGCTTAAGGCAGAGAGATTGAAACGAGCAAAGATGTTTGCGTCCATGATAAAAAGTGGAACTGCACCATTGAAAAGTGAGCCAATACGAGGTTTATCAGTTGAACCACCTGGATCTGGAACTTCAGGTTTGGGTGCTGAGATTGGGAACCTTGTAGGCAAAGAAAGGGAAGGAAGTTCTGTTCCATTCGATGCTGATAATTCAGATAAAAGTCTCAAGTCTGAGGAGAAACTCTCTGTTGATAGTGCTGAGCGGCGATCAAAACGTAAGTATCGTTCAAGATCCAGTAGGCATGAAGAGGACGAAGAAAAAGAAGAGGAAGAGAAGGGAGAAGATAAGAGGGATCACAAACATCCTAGAAGAAAGCACCGATCTCATCGATCTTCACACAGCAGCCGGGACAGGCATAAGCACAAGAGAAGACATTCCTCATCTAAGGACAGGGATTCTGGTAGGGGGACTAAGCATGATAGTTCCTCTGATGATGAACCTCAACACTCGAGGCATTGTCATAAATATGATAGCTCCTCTGATGAAAAGCGTCACTCTTCTCGACGACGACGACGACATAGAGAGAATAGCTTCTCTGACAATGAGGAAAGGCATTCTCGACAGAGGCATAAAGATTATAGTTCCTCTGATGGTGATCAGCGGCACCAACACAGAACTGCAAGGCATAGGAGTAGATCACATGCCAGAAGAGAGACAGATTTAGAGGAGGGGGAGATAATTATGAAACCTGAGCGATCTAAAGCAAGTGAAGTTGGAGGTGCTAGCAGGGAGGCTTCCGTCGAATTATCTAAATCATATCACCATTCAAGGGCGCCATCTCAACCCTCAGAAACTTCTGATGTTTCTGATGAGCTTAGAGCCAAAATACGTGCCATGTTGATGGCCACCTTGTAAAATGCTAAAAGCCATAGGCTGACAATTGTATTATTAAATGGTAATATCATATTTCAATTGTTCCAACAGGCTGGAATCTTCTTTTGCGTGTTAGTTTCATTATGTTTTTCCAATATGGTTCTTGGATACATTTGAACTGGTTGTTTCCTTGAGATTCAAGGGAACCAAAGCCTACCAGACAAGATGACAGTAAGTGGTAAATTTGGAAATACGCCTTTAAATGACACTAGGTCTTGCCACTTCAGTAGTACGGCTCTTTTCCATTGCTCTATTTGCCACTTTTGTAGTTCGGTTCTCTTTCATTATCTTTTCCAATATAGTTCTTTTAGTGAACTTTTATAGGTTTGTTGTAGCAGTTAGCTTGAGAGTACGTGTAAGATTTTTTTTTATTTTTGTTTAATAACCTATGCATCATATTGCTATTCACTAAAAGAAACATTAGCTAGATTAGTGATCATTACTATTTCAATTTATGAATTGTTGCTCCCTTTACGAGAAGAAAATGTAATAAGTGGATCTTTAAGTGAAGATCTTTTTACAAAGATATCCTTTTTGGTCCTCTTGTCTCTTCTTGCCTTCTTGTTTTTGTCTTTATTTTTGCTGTTTTTCCATGTTTGTGCATTTATTTTTTTATGACAATTTTTTTTTTTTAAATTTGTCCTCAGAGGGTTAGATATATTTTTCAATATATCAAAAAAATAATATCATCGCCTTTTTTTTTTTTAATATGACTTTCTCATCCTAGGCATAATAGTTATCATAAGTTTAGGGTGTATATTTATAAGGATTTTGATATAATATATTTTATATTTTTTTTCAACTTATGAACAATCCCTAATATCAAAATATAGAATCTTAATGGAATTCGTGTATCTGTTCGTTTATTATTAATTTGGTGTATGAGGCTATCTTAGAATTTGTTGTGCCAAGTTAAAAAAAAAGATGTTCATATATTATGTTTTTATTAAAAATATTTTTCTTTTTTTTGACAGAGGCCTAATAATAGTCAAAATATTAGAAACTAAATGTCTTGCTTTAAATCTACAAAAAAAAAAAAAAAAAGATTATTAGTATTGTAAACAGGACCTTCGGGCCACAATCCGCAAATTTCTTCACTGCCTTCCATGAAGAAGTCAGCAGCGACTATTAAGGCACCTTGGCTTGCTCACTGACATTGTCTACTTACTTTCTGTAGCCATCATTGACATGCTATTTAAATTTTGAGTTAACATTTTAAAAAAAATTTAAGGACTATTTAATTTATTTGTTTTTAATTTTTATTTTTAATAAAAATTTAAAATAAATATAAAAATACGTTTATTTATTATTTATTATTTTTAAAAAATATTTTTTAAATTTTTAAAAATTCTGAAAATATCAAAAAAATATTTTTTTAATTTTTAATACTATAGAATATTATAACGATAATATTTTTATAATTATTTTGAATTATATATATAATATTTTATTATTTATATAATTATAAAATAATAAAAATAAAAATATAATTATATAATTAAAAATAGTAAAAATATAAATATAAATTAAAAGTATTTTTAAAAATTTTAAATTTTAAATTTTAAAATTAATTTTTTTAAAAAAAAAAAAATATTTTCGTAAATGAAAAATATTTTTTTTTAAATTGTCTAAAGAAAGACTTAATTTTAATTAATGTATAAACTAATTCGAAAATATTATTACCTTAAAAAAAAAAAAAGAATAGTGTAAAGTATACCTCCCTTTGGAAGCATTCAACCTTCATTTTTTTCAACCATTTGCGTTGGCATAAAAGAACTTATCCCTTTGAGTAATAGAATGTCAACAAAATACACAACAATTTTACACGATTGGATGTCATCGATGAGAATAGTGTTCCTCAGAAAACTATCGTAGGAACCATGCTTTGAATGATTGAATCACAAAATCCAATCAATTTCGAATGACCAACGTAGCAATTGTGGAATATATCAATCAGAAATTAAAAATTAAAAATTAAATTGATAGCGAACTAAGGATAATTAACAACATGAGCTAATGCCCCAACAACTAGCAAGAACATGCATGGAACTTCCCATCTTGCAAGCATACACAATTGACTTTGTCAATGTTTTTGATTTGGGGGTTTTTTTTTAGTTTTTTTTTCTCTAATAAATATTTTTATGTTTTTTACTAAGGCTTTTAATAAATTCTAAATTTTTAATCAAACTAATTATGGTTGAATAAAATAAAATAGAGCATATTTTATCCAAAACTTATATATTATAAATATATAGAATGTGGGTCAAACTTTGGAGAGAAGAATTGGAGTTGACATCCAAAGGTTAACTTTCTTAATATGTTGATTTGAAAACTGTAAACTTTTAGAATTACCCATTTTTTACATTTAATTAATTTTAGACTCGGCTTGCTTGCTGATCCACAACACTAGAAAAACAAAGCTAGCATTCAAAATTGTTTGATATGATTACTGATAAATTAACTCTGTGCTCTTACATTCATGGTATTAATACTAAAAATAGTATTTTTAATATTTTTTATTGGTGTTGTTTGTACTAAGTAATAAAAGCTATTGTATTTTCTTCTCTTTAATCTTTATGAAACTCTAATGTTAACTTGGTGAGATAATCAAAATAAATTTCTCATTTTTAATGTGGATGAAATGAGGTATTATATAACAGAAGAACATTTTGGTAATTTCATTAGTAAATTATATTCAGCTTCCTTAATTTTTTTTTTTAAACTTACACTCATACTACTCTCTTTAACTTTAATTTTTATAAATAAAAAAATTTTATTCATAAAATTATTAATAAAAATTATACTTTATGTATTTTTTAAAATTCATAAATAACCTAATTTAATATATTATAAATCATCAAAAAAATTAAATTAATGTATATAAAAACTTAAAATAAAATAGATTAGTATAGTTTAAAAAAAAACTTAAAAGGAACGAGAGTTTAATTTTTATAAAGTTCAAAAAATGTTTTAATCTCAATTCGAAATTAAAAAAATGTTTAAGTGTAATTTTTACAAATTTTAAAACAATTTCATGTAATTTATTCAACTTATACTATCAATAAATGCAAAGAAAAAAAATAAATTAATGGGTTAATTACAATAATTAATCAATTGGAAGGGAAATACAATAAGGGACAAAGATCATAGTAAAAAAGAAATATAATTTTTTAAAATAATTATTACATATTATATATTGAATAATCATTGAAATTTAAGATGAGGCCTAACTTTTAAGAATAATCAATGAATCAGAATAATTTGAGATTTTTTTTATTTTGTTATTAAGATACACCGTTTTATTATTTTCTTTTTAAAATATTTAATTTAAATTAATGCTATTTTAACTAATTTCTTAGAATTTGTTGAGTCAAACAGCTAAAACCCACATTTAGTCTCAATTGAACTTTGCGGGCTTGACAAAAGTGGGAGTCATCATGACAACTCATGGAAACTCTCTGACTTAGTATAATTAATTATCATCAAAGTATGCTTAGTTACTTCCAATTTGCACTTTTGACTTCATGAAGCCTTGCTCATTTTTTTTCTCTTCAACTAGTTAGACAACTTGTAGTGAGAAATAAATTGATTTGACCACAGCATCGTTCAATCTTTTTTCTACATTTTATAATTATAAATAGTTCATCTCAAATCAAACCTGTTTTTTAATTAAATATTATCTGTATTGGATAATGTTAATTAAATTAAACCTTTGAACTTAATTTGTTAACGACAACAATAATAATTAAAAAAGAATTTAATTAAGTGAGTCAGCCAGCACATTAAACTTAAAAAATAAAGATTAGATTTATAGCATCTTAATTTTAAAAAGAGTTTTTTTTTATCTAGACTCTATTATGTCTTAAGATTATCTAGGAGGGGGCCAGGTTCAATTTCTTAAACTAACTATTTTTTATTTGAAAAATTTATAATTTAAGAAAAAAAGTTCGAGAAAATAATCAACTATTTTATTGTAAGAAATATAGTATTTTTTTTTCTCCTTCTCTATTGATTTCTTGTTTATGGTCGAGTTTTATATTTTTTTATTTTAAAAAATTTTAAAAAACTCTAAAGATTAATAGGTCTACCTCGTAATGCAATCTTTAAAATTAAGACTATTCTTTAATGTAAGAGTAATTTTTTTTAGTTAAATATTTAAAGTCAGCCCATAAAATTAGTTCTCAACCTTTGAAAGATTATGTTGAAATAATAAAATGATATTTTGAATTTATCTTATTTAATTCATAAACTAATTATACCTCTTAATGCAATCTTTAAATTTAAGACTATTTTTTAATGTTAGAGCAAAGTTTTATAGTCAAATATTTAAAGTCAACCCATAAAATTAATTCTCAACCCTTAAAAGATTAGGTCGAACTAATAAAATGATACTTTATTTTATAAAATAATATTTTAAATTTATCTTATTTAATTCATAAACTAATTATACCTCTTAATGCAATCTTTAAAATTAAGATTATTCTTTAATATTAGAGCAAAGTTTTATAGTCAAATATTTAAAGTCAGCCTATAAAATTAGTTCTCAACCCTTAAAAAAAATTAGGACAAACTAATAAAATGATACTTTATTTTATAAACTAATTTTTTGAATTTATCTTATTTAATTCAAAAAATAATTAAAATATGACTAAACTGAACTCACACAAATTAAAATCTCTATATATCATATAATTATATCTACATTAGACCAACCCATTAGAATGTCTATATCTTCCTTTAATACTCTATTTTTAAAATAATAATAATAATAATATGTAACATATGAGCATCAATATATCATCATGTTGAAATAGATGAACAGCCTCTCATGATATTTTTGTCTTTTACTAGAAAATAGGTCATCTATATATAAACTGGAACATGTCAATCATTTGTGCTCAGTATAAATGCAAAAAAAATTTATATTATTAAAAATCTCTATCGAGTTGTTCATTGTTGAAAAGGCACCTGTTTTGACCTTAAACTAACGACAATTATATACGAAAGTTTCCAACTACATAATTTACTTTCCTATGTATTATATATTTTGCAAGCTTTAATTTATTTATACACGCTGCTACAGTTTTGTATTAAACGAAAGGTCTAACATATACAAAATGAAAATATTCAAAATTACTGAATTGAAAATTTTATATTCGCAGATTATTTGAATGGGTGGTAATTATATATCACTAATTATAATTTTTTTAATTCATTTAACTCTAATCGGTATTCGAACTCTAATTAATATTCAGTAGGAGAAAACTCCTCCACTCGTGATTTTTGTCGATGATTAAATCTAATTATTAATAATAGTCATAAATTCAAGTCGCTGTAAACAAAACAATTAAGACTTTGACTGAATATCCCGCGTTGTCCAAAAACAAATATATAGATAGACATTTTTCTTTTTGCTTTCACGAAAGGAAAACCTAGTCCGAAGAAGTCTAACTTAGAGGCAGGAATGTGTGTTGATTTGGAATTTTTGTTTTTCTTCAACCATCTAACCTTCCCTTTTCAACCTTTAGGATCAGAGGGAAAATTAATTAATTTAGGAATTAATGGTAAAGGAAAAAGTTATGACCACAAGTGTTGCAAGAATTGGACCGACCAAATTAATTATTAACTAGCTAGTTGTATATTGAAATAGTTGAGGATTCCATTCTCATTATTTAACCCATATAACTTATTCGTAAGTTGTTAGACTAACCAAATTTTTTCAAACTCTTGAACTCAAGTTGTATATACCCTTGCTTTTGCAGGATAAACAAGGTAAAGAAATTCTCGAAGTTAATATTTGAGACACTACGACGTTGAAATAACTCATATTAGACTCATTCGAATAACCTTCAACAAAAGAATACTTATATCTCAAATTGACACAAGCGGATATATAGATATATAGAGAATACTTAACAGTGCGAGACAACGTAACTCTTTCTAAAAAACTTGGTAAAATAATCCCATAACTTCGAGAGAAAGGGGTTGCAGTGACCAAATTAACTAGCTAACGTTGATTAGTCAAACCGCGCATGAAGATGGTAAGTTATGGCTCGTGAGTCGTGCCATTAATTAGGGCAATATATGCTGCTTGCAAATACACTACAAAAAAGTTATTTATAATAGGATGCTTTTCTTTTCGTTCAATCACATTTTTAATGAATCAAATTTAAGTGGAAGATATATAATTAGAGATTGTCTATCAATTTTCTTCTTCTAGTAATTTTATTTTTTATAACAATAAATAAAAAAATAATCCAAACATAATAAATAAAAGGCAAAAATATATATTTGACATCCCTTAACTACAACTTAAAAACATAAGATCTTTTACAAAAAGTGAAAAATATTAAGGGCATGTTTAGTTTAAGTATTTTTATTTTTTAATTTTATTAAAAATTAAAAACAGTTATGAAAACGTATTTAGCTATTATATTTTTTTTAATTTTTGAAAATTTTAAAAAACTCAAAAAAAAAATTAAAATTTTTAACACTAGTAAATTGTAAGGGTTGTATTTTTAAATTATTTTAAATTATATACATAATATTTTACTATTTATATAATTAAATAATAATAAAATAAAATAAAATATAAATATAAATAAAATATATTTTCGAAAAATAAAAATAAAAAAAATTCACGGACAAAAACCAACCTAAATTTTGGTTACTTTTGACAATTTAATTACACATAAGAACTGTACCAAAAAAGAAGCACATGATATAAGACACGGCAGTCAAACCTTTCCGGTGGGTCCCACGTTTGGTCGTCATGGAAGTCGGCCTTCAACATCGTTGACCGGCAACCCTTAACTTTCGCATGGGATTCGCTGGGTCCACTAACATCCAACAAACGGCGTGTGGATG
This sequence comes from Gleditsia sinensis, assembly GCA_037074535.1. NCBI lineage: Eukaryota > Viridiplantae > Streptophyta > Magnoliopsida > Fabales > Fabaceae > Gleditsia > Gleditsia sinensis. The sequence goes on from CM073472.1 coordinate 14,359,049, forward strand.
TTGAATAGTTCAGCAGTTCATACCCTTAATTATGCTACAAATTAAAATGACAATTATTTTTATTTATTTATTTTGTCGACAAATAAGTGATAAACCTACTAAAATTTTTCTTAATATATTAATCTATTTATTTTATTTTTTATGATTTTTAGTTTTTTAGACATTATCCTCGAATAAGTGTATTATTAAAAAGTTTTACTCTCGAGAAAAATTTATTTTCAAATTAATGTTTAATTTAGTCTTAATTAGTGGGCAAAAGACTCAGGTAATTTGTGTTACTCGCAATCTATGCATTCCAAATGGGTCAACCCTTTCGGACAAGTCTAACTCACCACTAAATGGCGGTGATCAAAACATGAAATTGAAGAAAACACAGAAAAAAAAAAAACATCCACTTGGTCATTGATCGATGTAATATATTAGATATTTCACGTGTCACAGAAAAACTTTAAGAGGGATCCATTAATGTTCCAATGTTAATATACGGTTGATGGTTTCACCTAATTCTAAGTTTGTCAAAACTATTTAATACAATGTCAATCTATCAAACATGTCTTTATCTTAAAGGCTATAAAAGGGACTCTGATGACAAAGTCAATTGCAAAACTCTAAAGAAGAAAAAATAAGAATTTAGTGAAAAGTTTTTGAATCCTTACTGATAGGAAAATATAGTGGTTTGAAGATGAAATTGTGTCTAAAAATGTGTGTAATCACACTGTTTTTAAGATGATATTTTACTCTCACTATATTTATTGCAGGATATATGGCAAATCACCTCTATGAATAATCTCAAGTACTCAGAGGTTGACAGAGAGCAATTTATGAAATCTCTCTTATAGAACAACTTAAAATTTCAGAGAAAATAATAGAGGAGAAGAATTGATATTTTTCATTATAATTTTTTAATTTTCAAACTCTTATTTATAATAAAAATCTGATCAGACATAACTCTTCAATAAAATTATGACTTTTTTAAAAAAATTATGACTTTTATGAAAAGTTATCTTTTTTAGAAAGTTGTATTTTTTTTGAAAAGTTATATTTAAATAATTTTAATTTTTAAACTATTTTACTCCAACACTTACTTGTAGATATAATCGGCTAATTAATTATTATTATTTTAGATAAATAAAAAATTTACATTTATATAAGATAAACAATACATTAAATATTAAGACCAACGAATAAAAAATAAAAATAGAGTAGACAAATTTTATAATTTTTAAAAATTTAAAAAAAATATATTAATATTATGACTAAAAAATTAAAGAAATAACGTAATTTTTTACGTTATAATATATTAAATATTATATTTTAAAATTTAAAATTAATATAATAATAAAATAAAATAAAAGATATACATTTTGAAGACAGCGAGCTTCGGCTGGCGAGACGGTGCCGCATGCCCACGAGAGATTAGGCGTATGATTTTTGGTGAGAACGTTCTTGCGCGTATGTCATTGTGCCGCCAGCGTGAATAGTGAATATGTTTGGATGTCGTCCTTATCAAATACTCGATTTCCTATGAACAAATCTATGTCTGGGTTGCTCAGTTAGCATGTCCCAGTTCACAACCGGGGGCATTCACAACTCTGTATCAATCTATTCTGTAATAAATGAATATGTAATTAAATATATTAGAAGCATTACTCTATAAATAAATATTAATTTATAAGTCATAACTAATAATTCATTACTTATTTTACTCTCCTTATTTTCATTTATATTAATTATTTATAAAAAATATTGTATATAAATTCAATTTTAAAAAATAAGTAGATCAAAATAATAACAAAAAAATATAAATATATGTTTAACTTAATCATATTTATATATTTATTTATAATTTATTTAGTATATTTAATTAAGTATTCTTAACCATTATCATTGATTTTTTTCTTCTAAAAAGCTCAATCTATTATAAAGTTTATAACTTTTAAAGTAAATTATTATTTTTATTTCTTAATAAATATTCTTATTATACGGTTCTTTTTTATATATTAAAATATACATAAATTTAAAAAAAATTAAAATAATTTATTCTCTTTTAATTAATATCATTATCTCTACTTTAATTAATATTTTTTTACATAACCCTCATCTCTATTATAAAAATGTACATACACTCTTTTTAAAAATAAAAAAATATATTGAAAAAAACAATAAATAAATAATAAAAGATCACTCTAATTTTTTTTTCAATTTTTAATTAATTTTCTAAATTAATAAAATTTTTATATATGTTAATAACTCAAATCAGTTTACAATTGTTTTGAAAATGAATAATTGATATTAAAAAATAGTGAATTAAATTTTTTTAAGAAAGAGTACTATTTTATTATTTTTTATTTTTCATAAAAAAATATTTTAAATATATAAATTAAGTTGCAACATATTTTTTATTTTTTATAACAGAAGAGAGAAGAGAAGGTAATGTAATAATTGATATTAGAAAATGAATAATTGATATTAAAAAATAGTGAATTTTAAAAAATTGAAATAGTATTATTTTATTATTTATTTTCTTTCATAAAAATTTTAAATATTTGAATTAAATTGTAATATATTTTTAATTTAAAAAAATTGTGTATATATTTTTCTATAACAAAAAAGATGATAAGCGTATTAATTAAAAGAAGAAAAAGAATTATTCTATTTTTTAAATTTTAAAAAATTTACATAAGTTTTTAAAATAAAAAAGAGTACACTCCAAATTTTATTCTAATAAAATCACATTTGACAAATATTAATTTAGATAGGCCTAAAAGGAATGCCTCCTCAGTTATAAGACTGTCTCGACACCTGCCCCTTCCACCTCATCATTTTGTCCCTACGTGTTTCTCTTAGGAAACCCAATAGAGAACTGCCATGTGGCCACTTACGCACCATCTTACCTCAGTACCATCTCAAATCTCATTTTCAAACTAATAAATATTTGGTCTAGTCCAAACCCTCCCTTTTTATAGCCGAGTCCATTGCATCTCTTTATCTCTGACTTCACACACAAACCCTTCACTCTCTCTCTCTTCCATTCTCTCTCTTTCCTCACACAAACTTGTGGGCAGAACTCGATGACTCTTCTTTGATACTGATCCAACCACTTTCTTCGTCCCTAACCCCCACTCCTATATATCAAAAACTACTTCTTCCCTAATGCTGCATTCATATTCTTCTCCACCCATGTCGTTCAGTGGGAAACGACTCCTCCTAGACGAGATGGATTTCTTCTCTGATAAAAAGAAAAAGAACTGTGATCAACATCATGATCAGATGGTGCAGTGCAGATCTTCAATGGAGCTTCATGTTGATGTAGTAAAACTTGTACTTTTTATTTATATATTCTTTGGTAGTTTCCTTTCTGGTTTTTACCTTACGGGTGTTTTTTCTTTCTTTTATTAATTCTTGATGATTTGTTTTGTAGACTAGTTTAGATCTTGTTTCTAAGACTACCAGGAGCAATAGATCGACTGTGGATGATGGAGAAGCAGAAACCATGGATGAGAAAAGAAAAGAGGTAAGCCTCTCTTCATGTCTATATATAAATATATACTTTATAATTTTATCACAGAAATTGGCACAGATACAAGATAAAATATAGACAAAGTATCTAAAAAATTTATATGTTATACACATGAAGATTCTATATATGAAAAAATTTAGCAGAGTCTCTTTTTCGGAGTTACAACTATCCATAACAAGGAATTTCGCTCTGCTAATACTAGTACATAATAAGCTTAACAAAGTTGATAGTACTTTCTGGGTCATCTCAAATTAACCTGGCGGTTGGTTTTTTCTCTCTCAAAATCTCGAAACCTTTTACATACAAAGGATTTGCTTATTATTATTCTTATAATCTCATGTCCTATTTGATATAATTCGTATTAAAAACATATCCAACATAATATATATAATTCTATTTTTAAAGTATCAATATTTGATTAGTAATGATGTAGTTAGAAAGCTAGTACTTTTTTCAAGGTATGGTTTAAAAGAAAGCTTTTTTTTTTTTCTGTTTTTCAGTTTGCAGTTTTGCTAGCTGAATTGCACCAGGTGAATGCTGAGAATCAACGTTTGAGAGAGGTGGTTGATCAGGTGAACAACAACTACAATACCTTGCAGAAGCAACTTACCAAGCTGCAGAATGGGGGGCACAGTAATGGGGTAATTTTTACCATTGAAAAAAAAGAGAGATACTTATGATATTTTAAAAAACAAAGCCTTATTATCTCTAAAATATTCTGTATAGTATCAATTCTGTATCTTGTATCCGTGTCAGTTTGTCTTCTGTGAGTTTCAAAGGAGTAAAATTTTTTGTCTTTGGGTTTGTGTAGATAGAAGGACCCACAAGTGAGAAGGGTAGGAATAAAGGAGGTATAATTCCAAGGCCATTTATGGATATGGGTCTTGTTGGGTTTAAAAATGAGTCTTTGGAAGGCAAAGTGCAAAGCAAAAGCATGGTTGACTTGATGGAGTGCAACCCAGATCATCATATCACAGTTAATTATGGTGGTAAGGATCATAGTGGAAAAGACTTAAGAGATATTGATTCATCAGAAACCATGTCAATGATCAAGAAAGCTCGTGTATCAGTTCGAGCACGATCAGAATCTTCAATGGTTAGTAATTAATTAAACGATCAGAATTAGGGTATTACGTATTAGATTTAGAATTTTTGTTTTAAACTAGAAATTATGCATATCTTTATCATGAATCAAACTCCAGAGCTATTTGTGTTTATTACAGATTTCAGATGGATGCCAATGGCGAAAGTATGGGCAGAAGATGGCAAAAGGAAACCCATGCCCAAGAGCTTATTATCGTTGCACCATGGGAGCTAATTGTCCAGTACGAAAACAAGTATATACTCTTTCCATTATGCATGCAAATTCACTTTCATTTGTCTTAAGAAAATCATGAGTGAACTTTGTTAAATTTATACTTACACATGATTTAGTTTTAAATTAAGACAATAACTTCTAAAATTTATAAAATTTACACTTATATTTTTTCAAATTTTAAAAAAACTGCATTAACATATTGAATTAGACTATTTATGAATTTTTAGAAGAAACAATGCATAAAATGTGTTTTATTAATAATTTTATGAGTAAAAGAAATATTTTTATATAAATTGAAATAAAGGAGTCCATTAGAGTATAAGTTTCAAAAACTTTATGAAGATAAATATAATTTACTCTAAAATCATACTTAACTTTAATTAGCTTACCTATAGTTGGGGTCAGCCATCTTTGAGTAAAGCTGTAAAGTATAACCTTTTTAGTATAAAAAATAAAAACCATACTCTCCCTAGACTAAAAAAAGGAGGAACATGCTGAAAATAACAATTAAAGTTGAAACTTTAATGACCATTTCGAGGATTTGCACCAACTATCTACTAAAAATAACGTTTAAGATTTGAAAAATTCAACAAGAACCAATTCAATCTAAAAGCTTGAAAGAAGTGTGGGTTTTATCCATAACAGAAACACTGGATATGAACAATTCAAATTAACTATGTCTAGCTTTATTATAATTATCTCTAATTGACACAACCCTCACACAAAAACTTCTTAGACATACCTTGCAATTAAAGATGGAAGGCAGCAAAGATCAAATTGGCTATAATGTCATGTGAAAGACCACTCCAGATAAAAAATTTAAGTTGTCCAGGGAAAACCTATGAATAGTTTTAGAGTAAATTACATTCATTTTTTCTTATATTTGTGTAAATTACACTTCCTCTAGTTTTAAATTGAGACAATAACCTCATTTGAAGTTTATGACACATACGTACACTCACACTCCTTCAATTTAAAAACAATTACATTACCTTCTTTTATTTTAAGTTTTTATAAGTATTAATTGAACTTAAGTTGTATTGCATTGAATTAAAGTATTTATGAGGTTTTAGTTTTTATAAGCTTAATGAACAATTTAATGAATGAATTAGGAGAAGTTTTTGTTTAAATTGAAGTAAAAAAAGTAAGAAAATATTTGGTCCACCGGCGGTGAACAATTTTTTGTCCATCAGCGATATCCAAATTGTGACACGTGACAAGAATAATAGTTTTTAAAATTATTTTTACCATGTGTCATAATCTGAATACTACTGGTGGATAAAAAATTGTCCATTGTCGGTGTACCAAATACCAACTCAAAAAAATATTATGTTTCATAAACCTTGATTAAAAGAGATAAATGACTTGATCATGAGAGATGAATGAAATTTGCTCATAAATTTATTATAATCTCTAAAAGTAGAAGACACTCAGGCATTTGTCTGCTTCATTACAGGTACAGAGATGTGCTGAAGATAGAAGCATTCTGATTACTACATATGAAGGCCAACACAACCATCCACTGCCTCCCACCGCAAAGGCAATGGCATCTACCACATCTGCAGCTGCATCAATGCTTCTTTCAGGATCAATGCCAAGTGCAGATCATGGCCTAATAAGCCCTAACATACTAGAGAGTGCTGCAATTCCATGCTCACAAAACCTAGCAACCCTCTCAGCCTCAGCTCCATTTCCAACTATTACATTGGATCTCACTCAAACTACCACCAATTACTCACAGCATCAACCTCCAATCTTGGCTCAAAAGTTCATGTCGGTTCCAACCATTTTTGACCAAACTAGGGTTTCTGGCTTAGATGGGTCTCAGGTGGGAACCGAGACAGCTTCATTTGCTGACACAGTAAATGCAGCAACGGCTGCTATCACTGCAGATCCAAACTTCACAGCAGCTCTTGTTGCTGCCATAACATCTATCATAGGAAGTTCCCATCCAAATCCTAAACCAGAAGTGCAATAATATATCCATGAAACTCAGTTTTTTGGCATCGTTTTTCTCTAATTATCGGTGTACTTTTGATCATTTTTCATATGAACCTATGTTGGTGATTAACAAGTCAACCTCTTCAGTGGCTGCTCTGGTCGAATGTACATTCCACAACGATAGAAACCTTTTATTATTTTTTAGATTTAGTAGTTGACAGTCTTATTTCTTCCATGCATGTTATAGAGTTAAACAATTCACGAGCAAGGGAAACATATTCAAAAAATAAAAACTAGTTTGAATCAGAAAATATACTGTTTCCAAACAGTAAGCGGCAGTGCAATAATATATTCATGAAACTCAGTATTTTTTGTGTCATTAATTTTCTATCGGAAATATGTGTAGATTTGGTCATTTTTCATATGTTGGTAAAAATTCTAATTAATTAATGGTTTTTAATCAACAGCAAAGGAAGATGCCATGGTGACGCCTCTTCAATAATGACTCTGTTCTCATAAAAGTCACGGTTTGAAAATATTTTATGTGACAATTTTTCTGTTGTCATCTAAATTTTTACAGGGACTCAGCACCAGCAACAGCAAATATTGTCGCCATTAAAGATATCAAATTAGTGGAAACTTTTTTAAAATTTAAGGGTGACAAAATCACATAGTTACCATGTGGTGTTTTTTTGTTTAAATTTTAACGTGAATGTGAAAATGATACATAATTTCATTATTAATAACTTATTTCACTTGTAATTTATAAAATTTTATAGTATTATGAGGTTATTATTGAAACTAAAATAATGAATTTAATTTTTATACGATATCTATAGTAAAATTGTCTTAAATAAAAGTGAAATATATTTTAAACAATAATTTTTTTTTATTTTTTTATTCATATAATTATGCTGTTAAAATTTAATAAAAAATATTATAAGATAGTAAAATGGTTGCTAACAAATCACAAAAAAAATAAAATTAAATGGCACACTTTATATCACATTAGAGCAAACTAATGTTGCATCAAACAATAGAGAGTTAATATGTAATTTAGCCCCAAGAAAAAGGCAAAATGGATACGAGACTAGTTTATCATACAATTGAATCAGGAAATTTACATTTTTTTTTCAGTTTTTATAATAATTAAATTTATCATTAAAAAATACGAGCAATATGTTATAAGAATTAAGCAAAATAGGAATAGCTGGACTTAAGTCTTTGGGCTTCATGTGCCTCACGGTGTCCAACTGACAACTTTTGTTTTTTTGGACTAGTTGTCCAACTAACAACTAAGCTGTCCAACTCAGCTTTCCATTTGATTATGGCCCAGTTTGACTTTTGGGAATTTGGGCCATTACAAACATAGAAAAAGAAGTTATATTTTAATAAGAGAAAGGAATTATAAAAAGTAAAAGAAAAAGTGTATGTATTATTTGGATTTTTAAAAAAATTTAAATTTTTTTTTGCCATATTCTTTTCAAAAATTTAAAATTTATAGGATGTAAATATTTTTTAAAATTTTTATTTATGTGGATAACTTTACTTTTTTTAAATTTTTTTTTTAAAATTGTCCATAAAAGAAATTCCAAAAGTGTACATGCCGGTGACAAGAAGAAAGAATCTCCTTTCTTGTGACTTTGTCGTCCTCTTCCCACGATAAAACCCACGTACACGTGTGCGTTTCTAGTTGACGTACATAATCAACCAAGACAGTTTTAATTTTAAAATGAGATAACTGCACGAATCGCACTGTTCGTAGTCAAGATATCTTGTTCTCGACAGTTCCTATCATTCTTCTGGTCTCCGGCAATTGATGGTCTGACACTGTGAGTGATAGTTGATCCTCTGATCCTTGCAAGTATTTTATTTGATTACTTTTTAACTTGATGATATTCTATTTGTGATGAGATTGAATCGTTGGTTACTCTGATTGAGTTATACCTGCTTTGTTTTTTATCTCCAAAAAGTTTGGATTTTTGCTGGTGATTTGAATTTGTTATGGTGTTACTTGATTGCCCATCTTTGGATTGTGTTTGGTTTCTTAGACTAGAGTTAGAAAGTGGGATTGATAAACTAGAACAGAGGAACGTCAGCTCTGTTCATTTGTAGTTTGAGCTTATTGAAGGTCTGACACTGTGCGTGATACTTGATCCTGGCAAGTATTTTATTTTGTCATTTTTTTACTTGATGATAGTCTATTTCTGCTGTGAATGATTCGCTGGTTATTCTGATTGAGCTAGATGATCGAGTTATACCTGCTTCGTTTTTAGGTCTTGAAAAAGTTTGGATTTTGGCTGATGATTTGACTTTGTTGTGCTGTTACTTTATTGCTTATCTTTGGATTGTGTTTGGTTTCTAAGACTAGAGTTAGAAAGTGGGATTGATAAACTAGAACAGAGGGAACATCAGCTCTGCTCATTTGTGGTTTGAGCTTGTGATACTTGATGGGTTCGATTGTAATTTTTCAATAGACTTTGCCATCTAATATGAAATTGTTTGAAAATTCACAGGTACAACATGGAAACCAAGAGTAGATCTGTTACGGCGACTCTCCTCATTTGCTTGTGTTTATTGCCTACCATAATTTCTGCATCCGATGATGGGTTGGTCAGGATTGGGCTCAAAAAGAGAAAGTTGGATCAAAACAGCCGGGTTGCTGCCCAATTAGAATCCAAGAAGGGAGGGTCTTTCAGAGGCCTGCTTAAGAAATATCAACTCCATGAGAAATTAGGCTACGGAGAAGATACTGATATTGTGTTACTTAAGAATTATCTAGATGCTCAATATTTCGGTGAGATTGGCATTGGTACTCCCCCACAAAAGTTCACAGTAATATTTGACACTGGTAGTTCCAATTTGTGGGTTCCGTCATCTAAATGTTATTTCTCGGTAAGGTCTTGTTCTACCAAAGATATTCATCTTAATACTAATTTTACTTTATATAATTGAACAGAATGGTATTATTGCATCTGGCTGCAGGTTGCTTGCTATCTTCATTCTAAATACAACTCAAGACGTTCAAGTACCTATAAGAAGAATGGTATATTTCTGATTTTTTTCTTCAGTTTGCTTTGAAATATGTTTGAATTGGTGACTCAAATAGATTAATGCTAATTTAAATTAGCATGCTCTCCTTTTGCTGTGGATTTCATCAATTTGTTCTGAATCTACTATGCTTTGATGTTTTCATTTAATCAATTTGTCATATCTGAGATGTTCATATTCAAAGTGAAGAACAAGTCCACAGTGTTGCATGTGCATGCACTATTTTCTTTGGAAGCAAGGTAGTTGTGATTGTAGCAGCACATGTATGAGTTAAGTACTCAGTTCCTCCATATGATGTATCTAGTCTGGAGGATGGAAATGTTCATTCATTTGGAGTGCTTGGTAATACTTCAACTATAGTATTTGGATATGACTTCACTTGGCTTATTTTATGTAATTAGCTATCAGAATTGTGACCTATTGTAGACAATATTGAACTAGTAAATGCCTACTACCAAGTAACTCATCTAACAATATGGTGTCCTGCCTTTTCCTGCTTCTCCCTCCTTTCTTTATTCCAATTATAATGATTTCATTTTGCACCCCAAGTATATGTTTGACTAAATATGACAGTGATTATGCTACATGTTACCTTTGATGCATAAGTTCCACATATCACAGAAGCTATTCCGATATCTTGCAGGTAAACCTGCAAACATCCATTACGGAACTGGTGCTATATCTGGGTTCTTTAGTCGAGACCATGTGAAACTCGGTGATCTTGTGGTGGAGGAGCAGGTATTATTAGTAAATTGTTCAATACATACCTGCCTAAGCACTTGAGATCTACCTGGTGTTTAATTCTTTTTTTTTCCTTTGGTCTCCTTCGTTTCAGGAATTTATTGAGGCAACCAGGGAGCCCAGTATTACATTTCTGGTAGCCAAGTTTGATGGCATACTTGGACTTGGATTTCAAGAGATTTCTGTAGGAAGTGCAGTACCTGTCTGGTATGCTTACTTGGCATTGTAGTAATAAATTAGTATATTTGCTGGTTTCTTATATTGGTTGTGATGATCACAGGGTTGATGATGTTGTAAGATTACATACTTCAATTCAAGATTTTTAACTAGATGTTCTCCAGGTATAACATGGTCAACCAGGGTCTCTTAAAGGAACCAGTTTTCTCTTTTTGGCTTAACCGAAATGTGGATGAAGAAGAAGGGGGTGAGATTGTTTTTGGTGGAATGGACCCTAATCATTACAAGGGTGAGCACACATATGTTCCTGTGACAAAAAAAGGGTACTGGCAGGTTGGTGTTCCTGTCTTCCATCTTTGATATATCACTTAATGATCTGTCATCCTTTAACCTTCATCGTCTAACCTTGTATTCCTTTTGATCTTCTTGGCAGTTTGAGATGGGTGATGTATTGATTAGTAATAAATCAACTGGTAAGCAAACTAGAGAGTAGTAACTCCATTTGTTTTTATGCCTAGGAGACCATGTGCTTCTCCAAGCACTTTTTTATTAGATCTTACCCTGGTTAAGATACTTTTTTCAGGATTTTGTACTGGTGGCTGTGCAGCAATTGCTGATTCTGGAACCTCTTTGTTGGCTGGTCCTACGGTCTCTATCTCTCTTTCTCTCTCTTCTTTTGTGTGTGTGTGTGCACTATGTACAAGAGAATGCTTCTTTTATATTGATGTAGAGTTCCCAAGTCATGCTGGGGATTAATTTGATGTTGATGACATCTACAGAAAAAGGGTCCTGTTTGGTTCTTCACAGTCTGAGTGACTGATCTGACTCTACTTTCTCTCTCTACATGCTTCTCTTTTTTTTTGTGTGTTCACGAGTAAAAGGTTGTAGTCTAAAACTTTTAGGTTCCTCTCTCAAAGGTGTAGTATTATTCCCTGTATAAGCTGCTGCTGGCCATTTATTAAAATGAGAGGAAATCAGTTGCTCTTTCTTTTTCTTCTTTGGACGTTAATTATGCTTATTTATCTCTTGATTTATGTGGTTTTGTTCCTCTCTTTCCAAAACCAATAATGCAACACATTGTCATACTTAAAAAATTAAGAAAACTGTAATTTTATGCATGAAAAACCTAGTTGTTTGAGCTTCCTGCAGTGGTCCTATTTTCGTATTCCAGTATGTTTTTGGAGATTTTTTTATTTTTTCTTTAAAAATAGGAACATGTAGATTCTCGTCATTGTTGCTAATGATGTAAGAACAGTTCAGCTCCTGGATTACTGATTTTGGCTTTTTTGCTGATGTTGTAATGTTCTTGAGGTTCATATTGCCTTTGGTCAAAAGCAATGCTTCATTTGCCAATACTTATAGTCTCCATGAGTCTTGGTCATATTTTATATTGTTATATATCTTTTTTGCAGACAATTATTGCTGAAGTCAATCATGCAATTGGGGCCACAGGAGTTGTGAGTCAAGAGTGTAAGACTTTAGTTTCACAGTATGGGGAAACTATAATAAAGATGCTTCTAGCAAAGGTATATACGTAGTTTCTAACTCTTGGTTATTATACTGATGTCAGTGCTTGACGCATGATGTTTAAGTCACGTCTATTGTATATAAGCAGGATGGACCAGAGAAAATATGCTCCCAGATTGGTTTGTGCACTTTTGATGGTGTTCAAGGTGTAAGGTTGGACTCATATTTTTTCTTATAAATTTGGAACAGATTGCTTTACCATATGTGATTAATGTTCTTTGTCTAAATGTAAGCTTCATAAATTTGTTTTGCTGATTAGCATGGGCATTGAGAGTGTTGTTGATGAAAGTGCCGGGAAGAGCCATGGTGGTAGGCGTGATGCTGTGTGCTCCACTTGTGAGATGGCAGTCGTATGGATGCAAAACCAGCTTAAGCAGAATCAAACCCAGGAGCGTATAATTGACTATGTCAATGAGGTCGATGATCATTCCACCAAGTCTTTATAGGCCTCTTCTAGTTTATGCTCAATCTCATTTTACTTCTTGTTTGTAATTGTATTGTAGCTATGTGAACGAATTCCTAGTCCTATGGGGGAATCAGCAGTTGACTGTAACAGTTTGGCTTCAATGCCTACTATTTCCTTTACAATTGGAGGGAAGGTATTTGACCTCACGCCTGACCAGGTACAACATCACTACAGAAATTTCCAGTTCTGTTCTGTAAATGTGTTTGCCAATACTGGGTGCATTATAGGGCCTTCTTAATCTAGGTTTCTCTGATTTTTGGGGTTAGTAATGGGAAAATTTTGCAAATAGAGGACCAACTGTCAGCATTGAATCTTTTTTCCTCTATTCAAAAATAGAAGGAAAAATGAACTAGAGGGACTAGCTACTTGTAGAGAGGCTTGCGATGGAATGATAGTGGGATCCATTACACCGTCTAGGAACCCTCTACATTGGAGGGGTTTTGTCAAGTGTAGCTGTAGTGGTCATAATCCTTGAGGATCCCTCTATTGGAAGTGTTGTCAAGCCCTCCCCTCGCTTGCTTGGCTTTAATTCTTTGGTGGGTCATGTTTCATGGTTTGCAACTGCTTCCTCAAGTATGCATGAAAGTGTCTTGTTTTATGAGTTTCTGGATTATAGTAATTTACAAGTACCATTTCGAGTTCAAAAGCTCAAGCTATTAATTGAAGGTCCATTAATAATTTTATTATAATATCTAACACATATCTTCGCACAAAATCTCTTTAGACTTGAAGTTTGCAAAAAATATAAGCCTGCCACACCTTGTGCTAAAATTCAATTTTAATGAAAATAATGGGGGGGGGGGGTGGAATAGCAATGTTCTTTGAATATGGATATATGGATTTCCCAAGACTTGGTAAAATCTGTTTTCTCATTTTTCTTGTTTATTTTGGTTGGTGAAAATCAGTATGTCCTGAAAGTTGGCAAAGGAGATGTTGCACAGTGCGTCAGTGGATTTTTAGCTTTGGATGTTCCACCCCCACATGGACCTCTCTGGTATGTGTCCTAGATATGTAATAGCTCCCATATCCCAGCAATAGGTTCTGAAGAATTAGTTCAATGCTAAAATTGTTAATTTTATTGCTAGTAGTCAAATTTGTTAGCTAAGGCGTGTTCTGTCATGCAATGCAGGATCCTTGGTGATGTTTTTATGGGTACCTACCATACAGTATTCGACTATGGAAACGAGAGAATCGGATTCGCAGAAGCCGCCTAAGCGAATCTCTCTTTTACACATCTGTATCTTGCTTTTTTATCTTGTCCAGTTAGAGTGCTCTTCTGTGTAAGTAAGTTATGGATAATAATTACCTGGAAACTTGTCCTGCATGATTTCTTCAACTAGTACCAATGTTGTGATCTCCACTATATAAGAAAACTTATCACATTACTGACATATTGTTGTGGAAATATAAGGCTAGTCACTGTTTATTGTTTGTTCAGTAAACTGGTGTGGTTATGATCTGTTATGATTTGAGTATAGAAGGGAATCTCCAAAGGAGGGGAAAGAAAAAGCATAAAGAAAAAGGACTTAACTAAACTTTTGGTTTCTGTGGTTTGAAATGAAGCAACAAAATTTCAAGTAATTCCTTCATTCACAAATTTCATCAGTGTTTTATTAGAAAATGTTGACCTGGACTTGAAACCACCTGACGTATTTTTTTGGTTTTTGTTTTTTCAAGTTGTCTGTATGCTGCTTCCCCCCACTTAAAAACACATGAGTTCAATTGTTTCGGTGTTATTAAATAGTTCACATGGGAAAAAAATAGGCTATGTAGTGCCACTTGTTTGACATTATGTTCACATCTATTAAAACAGAACTGTAATTGTAACTTTTTAAAAGTGGAAGGGTAACACTGCATTTAAATAAGAGAGATCAAATTGAAACATTTACAATACTAAAACTTACGATACTAGAAGGACAAAAAATGTATTTAAGTGAAGAAAAAAAGAAGATTAAAGAAAAGAGTGGTTAAAGTGCTTGTAAATGTTTGGGGGTGTTTCAAAGCTATTTGTTGATTTGGATATTTTAAAATGTGATAGCATGGTATTGTGTTCTACGCAAGTTCTTTGGTTTATACTCTTTAAGAATCAGAAAACTAGATTGCAAGTTAGTAGATAATCTTTGTTTTTCTCAAGGTGGTAAACACTTGCACAAAAACACAATATCGTATATATGTATATTGGGCTAGGATTCTTTGCGGTCTTTATGTACTATAATGGGAAAGAGATGAAAGAGAAGTGGAGCTTACATGAATCCACTTTTTCTTTCCATAACTGGATTTAGTACAGTATTGTACCAAATCTAATTCCATGCACATTATGTTCAACTATGACAGCAATTCAGCCAAGGAGATGCGTGAACTAAATTGGTAAATAGGAAGAATACTAAATTAGAAGGGATTGAAAGCGAAAAATTAAGACAATAATCTAATCAAACATAAAATATATATATCATGGTATTCACAGAGATTGGACAATAACGCATCTTTTATTCTATACATTCATTGTTTGTTTTCCTTAAAAATAAAATAAAAATTTTAAAAATGTAAACTGTAGAATGCAAACACGTTTTGGACGATCACACACACATTCACTTCGATTCTGAATTTGATCTTTAAGACAGTTTATGGCTTCATTTTTGGAGCTGTTATGTGGACTTGGTACAAATTTTGCTTTAATCCAGCTGCTCAACCTTTTCCTTTTCCTTTTCCTTTTCCCCTGCCCTTCTATTCTTTGACTGTTCATGATTCTGATTCAATTTCTTTGCTATTTCCAAGCTTTTCCTCTGTAAGTTAATCTCTCCAATATAGTAGTGTAGTCTGTCTATCATCAAACCAAGGAATAGAGAGAAGCCTGCATAAATAGTTGCCCATTTTTAATATATAAAATTCAATAGGCTTCAATTGGAGACACCGTTAAAGAAAACAAACCAAGATCCTCTACAGTACTGCTGTCTACAAGAAATCTTGTGAGAGAGAAATAATGAAGAGTTGGAGTTTACATAAAACCTACACAGATGGATTTTACCTCTTCTCTTTCTCTCTCTAAGAAGATGTATTAAGTTTATGTGAGAAAGTGCAAAAGAAAAATATTTAGTTTCGAGAAAAGTTTGAAAATAAGATATTATAGCTTAAATATTTTTATCTTTTTTATACCAAATAATAAAAGCATACATAGCATACATGTGTATCAAACAAAGTACAACACTTCACATATGACATTAATATTTTAAATTTTATCATGTCATCTTATCTGTATTTATGTATGTTTTTTAGATTCTTGAAAATAGTAATGCAAATTTTTTTGAAGAGTAAATTAACAAATTTGATATTATTAAAGATAAACTTGTGTACTAAAAAAAATTGAGATTTAAAACTTTACAAGCCTGTGAATTCAAAAAAAAAAAAAAACAAATTGTTAACTTACTATTTTTAAAAAAAAAATTATAAAACATGAGCATTTTAAAAATAAATTATATTATATTTGACATATTTTGAAAAGTGTTAAATACGCGGTATAACTCTTCAAATTGCATATTAACATTTTTTTATTTATGTCACTTATGTGTCCATTGTTTATTGTTCATAAAAATAAGGAATTATTAGCTGCTTTAAATTATCAAACACACAAGTTATTTACCCATAAGAGCAGCTTCCAAGAGACGCTGTGCCATTAGAACTTCTTCAGTTGGATTGATTATGCCAGTTTCCTTCAAACGCTTTTGGACGTTGGTTAAGGTATATATGGTGGAGCCAAAGACCACGAGCATCGTTACTGCTACAGTTTTTGTCACCAATGGCCCCTTTCCCTGCTTCAATCGGTCAAGCCCCTTCACCACCAGTTTCCTTATTGGACTTGCAAACGAAAGAGTCACAATGAAAGCCATTTCGGCCATCACAAGTGAAAATAAAAGTTGAATCATTTTCTTTCTTTCTTTTTTCTGCAGAATTTGCTTCGCTGTAAATAACTATGGTGAAGAAAAAACGAAGAGAGCCTGAACCTTCAACTCTTCTTAATGCCTCTCCAGGTAGCATGCACCTGCTTTTGCAGACTTGAGAGGTTAAACAAAGTATTATGCTGTGCTCTCCGTGATGAGGCACGGAATAACTTTATGAATGGGGAATTAACTGCAAACAAGTTCGACGAGAATATTCTTTATATAACCAGCAAGCTCAGTTTTTTTCTGTCTTTCTCTATTTCAGTTAGGGTAAATTACGTTTATCCTTACGTGATTTGGCCTAAAATTGATTTAACCATATAATCATGCAAAGACAAAAATGATGAACAATTTTATTATTTAAATATATTTCACTTATACATTAATAATTTCATAATTTTTTAAATTCATTAATAAAATCAAAATGACATATGAAAATTAAATTTGTTAAATTAATATCGATAATGGCCTTATGATATTATGAAATTATATAAATTATAAAATAAATATATTATTAACAATAAAATTATTTATCATTTTAATATTTATGTAATTATTTTTGTTAAAATTTAGATGAAAAATATTATAATATGACTAAGTGATTACATAATAAATTATATAAAAATTAAATGGTATATTTTAAATTATAGAGGACAAATTAAATTTTGACCTCTCAGATCAGATTTGATTATTTTAACCCTGTAATTATAATTACCCAAAAGGATAAACACAGCATATTGAGCTTCTAATTTAGATCATAGCTCTCATATTGTAAGATTTAATCAAGTGAAAAATGAAAGCTTTAGCACCTATTTGTTTCTTTGTCATTTTTATTTTTGTTAAAATAGAAAATATGATTTAAAAAGTGTTTAGTATAGTTTTAGAAAACAAAATATTTTCTAAAATAAGGTCAGAATAAAATAATAATTAAAAGACAGTGTTTACAAAAATGTGATCGATCATATTTTTGTAATTTTTTTTAAATCTATCGTTACTATAATTATTTAAGAAAATTAAGTAATATTTATAGTTATTTATATTAATTCAACTTGAAAAGATCAACATATTTTTAATCTCACAAAATAATATATTTTGAAATAATGAAAATTTATAAATTAAATAAAATTTTTAAAAATAATAATAAAGAATAAAAGTCAAAAATATTTTCATAAACTAACACATTGCATAATGGCACTTGATATTTAAGCTGTTGTGTGACGCTAAGCCCACCCATTGTTATATTTAACTCTCTTTTTTTTTTTTTTTGGCATATATTTGGCTCAATTTACTCATTCAATATATATGATTAATTCTTTGGGTCAATGGATACAAATTCCAAATACCACTATTAGGTTTATATAATTTCAAGACCAAGTTAAGATTGGTTTGGAGCCGTCCATCATCATAATCCATCAATTTTTTTTTTAATTTGTAAAATATTGTATTGTATCAATGTTTTGTTATAATTTTTTTTTCATTTTATAACCTTTTTTAATAAATTAACATGATACATATGTGATTACTTTTTAAGGCAAAAATGTCCTCACTGATAAAAGTGATAATAAACCGACTATAAAATTGATTCTTTTTATATATTTTTAGATGCAAAATGTTATCCAGTTCTGAAAATAATTAAATTCGCTTAATTCATATTTTTTTAAAAAAATTGAAATAAATTTTATTAATATACAAATAAATATGTATAAATCTCAAATTTTGGTCACTTTTGAGTTTTTAATGATGGGTATGAAACGGAATTAGACAGCACATAAAATCAAGCGATTAGGCGTGTTGAACGGTGTGAATAATAAACAAAAAGAATTTAAATTTAAATTTTTACTCTTTAACGTAAAAAAATATTAGATCATGCAAATTTGTGCGTAAAGTGTAAGTAAATTAATGAAAAATGTATATTCATTTCTCTTAAAATTTATAAAAATTACACTTATATTTTTTTTAATTTTAAATTAAGACAAAAATATTTATTAAAAATTATAGAACTTATATCCGTATCCCTTCAAAATTTCTTAAAAATTATATTAATTTTTTTACTTTAAATTTTTATAAATATTAATTTAATTTTTATAAAATTTATATTAATTCGAGATAACATCAATTCAAAGATCTACAGCAACAAAACATCATGCATGTTTCTGCCTTTTCACCTTGTTATCCTGTACAACACATACATAATTACAAAATAGTGAATTTTTGGGTTGATTAACGGTGTATTTGGTTCAATCAAGAGAAGGAAGGTTGGAGATTTTAACGGAGGGGGAGGAAAAGAATTTTTTTTATTTGGTTTGTAAAGAAAAAAAAGAAATAAAAAAAAAAGAATTATTATATCCCTTTAATTTTAGATAAATATACAATAAAAAGTAAAATTATTTTAATAAAAAAAATTTGTTTCTTTTTTCTTTTTTTATTTTTAAATTTTAGTTAGAGTTTTACCAAGTTCAAAGGCTGGTTACAACAAAAGGATAAATAGTACAGAAGTTGTTTTGAGGAAAATGACTTGGAAGAGCTCGAAGACACTTCTTTGTATTAATTTGCAATATATCTAAATCCTTTTTAAAATGATAATTTTTGTGCACATTCAAATGATTTTGTTTTTTAATTTGTGGTTTCTTTTTGGACTGATGCGAGATATCAACCATAATTTGAAGTGAAAAAAGGTTAATGGTACAGTTTTTTCATATCAAAAAATAAAATCATTACACTGTAATATTAATTTAATGAATAGTTTATTAATTCAACAATTAGAATTATATAATTATAAATTTTTTTAATTATTTTAACAATAGATGCTTCACCTAAATTATTATTCTCTTTTTTTATTCAGACTAATAATTACTTCATTCATACTTCAAAATATATGATATTGAATATTCATTACATTATTTTTTAATTATAAAATTTTGATATTTTAATATATAATGTCGTTTTAGTGTATACGATTCAATTTGGACAATATATAATAAAGTTTTGATCAAAACTTTATTATATATTGTCCAAATTGAATCGTATACACTAAAACGACACTGGTGAGTCATTTGCAATTTGCAGAGTAGGGAAAGAAGACAATAGTGAAGGCAGGATAGCAACAGCAATGGAGGCGGCGCCATTCGCCTCTGCTTCGCGCCCCGGTTCTCTTGGTTCTTCGTCCTCCTCGTGCATATGCCGGAGCTCTTCTTCTTCTTCTCTCTTATTACTTCGGAACAAAGTTTCCTTGAGGAATCATTTTCATTATACTAATGCCAAATACTCAAGGAATTTCTCAGTCCGGGCCTCCTCTTCTGGGGATTCGGGTTTGCTCTCTTTCTGGAGATGCTCATTTCAATTTATTTATTATTTTGTCTTCTTCAATCTTTTATGTTCTTTTCCGCTAACCTTTTTTTTTTTCCTGGATTAGTTGTGACTCTGCTTGATTATGGTGCTGGCAATGTTCGAAGTGTTAGGAATGCTATCAGACACCTTGGGTTTGACATAAAAGATGTAATACTTTTGTATTTTCCCATCTCGTGTGTGCTTCTTTTCCTTTTGATATACTATACACTATACAGAAGTTTACTTTTGATTCATTTCTAGAATCTAAAACAACTTTATTGCTAGGTGCAAACACCTGAGGACATTTTGAATGCCAACCGCCTAATCTTTCCAGGTGTTGGAGCATTTGCCCCTGCCATGGAAGTGTTAAACAAGACTGGGTATTTTTTAAATTGTCATATCTTTTACGAAGTACGATCATGAAATTAGATGTTTCATTGCTGGGTCAAAGTAAGTTCTTGAAGGAAAAAAATAGTAGGAAGGTTGATCATAATCTTATCTTATGACACGCTTTCCTTTTCCATATTCTTTCTTTGATTTAAATGTACTACATACATTGATTATAAAGAAAAGAAACAAGTCTCCTGTTTTACAGTTGATATTAAATTAGTGTATGAACCCCTGTATATGATAGGGTTAACTATATTGGAGATAATCAAGTCGGGTGTGCATGGTGGTTGTTTTTATAAAATATATGAAATAAACTGATCCTGCACATGTCACTTGCCTTTGAAATCACAAGGTGTCTCCCACATTGTCCTAAATTATTGGTTCAAACTTCAAAGTGGAAAAATGGATCTTCTATTTATACCTTAGCACTCAGGAGTGTAGCTTCTTGTTTTCCATTGTGAATTGAATACTACTTACATTTTATTTTCCAGCATCAAAAGGTTCAAGTATTATAATATTTTGCAGGATGGCTGAAGCACTTTGTACGTACATTGAGAAGGATCGCCCATTTTTAGGAATTTGTCTTGGACTTCAGCTACTTTTTGATTCCAGTGAGGAGAATGGACCAAGTCAGTTATAGATTCCTCCTTTTATTATGTAGTTTTTTTAGGCTTTAGTCTTTGTTGTGATCGTTTCTACTTCAACTCTTGTCCAAATATCTTAATACTATAGCGTTGCTAGGATTTCGATCTGTGTATGTATAGAATTAGAATGAAACTATCCATCATTACATATGAATTTTTTTATTATATATCTGAAAGTTTTGAACCAGGTTAGTTAAATGTAAGAAATTTTTTTGTCTACTTTCTTTTCAAATTGATTTTTTTTCAAACACTTATCCTTTGGTAATATCCTGAGGGTGAGCCTTGGCGCAACGGTAAGGTTGCTGCCTTGAGACCTGGAGGTCACGGGTTCAAGTCCTGGAAACAGCCTCTCCGCTTGCGGGGGTAAGGTTGCGTACATCTTCCCCTCCCCAGACCCCACCAGGTGGGAGCCTCGTGCACTGGGCCGCCTTTTTTTTTTTTTTTATCCTTTGGTAATATCCAAATGAGAGTGTGTATGTCTTTTTCCACACTTATTTTTTGCTTTTCCAAATGATAAATAATAATATAACACGTTGAAAGGTTTACTGGCTATGTATTTATTAGATTTGCATTGGAACTATTGTTGCCATGAAGTGCTTGACAAGATCAAGGCATTTATGATAATAGTTATTAATAGTACATTGTAGCTTGTAGATCCATGCCATGGCCCATGTTTGTAGTCTTGCAAGTTTCATGTAGCTCTGCTATAGTTGCTCTATAGGCACTATTTCTGTGTGGCTGTAGTGCGCTCTATAGGCGCTGTAGATAAATAGAGCAACAACTCTAATTTAAATGATTTCCAAAGGGTGGCGATCACATACTTTGACCCTTCCTTGGACTTCAGTGCATTCTGTGCTTCACTTGACTATCTACGACACTTTGCAACCACTGGTAAGTGGCAACCACTGTAATCATATAAGCCATCTCTCTTCTTCCTCTTTTGTTTGTTTGTTTGTTTGTTTGTCTCTTCTGTCCCCTGATTCAGTGAAGTCTGCTTCACCTTCACTCTCTACCCACTTCAAAAACTTTATTTTCTTCTTTATTTCTGATTTTGAATCTCCTTTGGTGGCCTTCCCATTAATCTGCACTCTCTCCTTTCTAACCATGAATCTACTCCCCATCAGTCTGCACTTTTCGTTGGTAGAGGAAGAGTATGTGTCTAAATTCTAATAGAACTAGAGCTGGTTGTTTTAAATGACTAGAATCTATATTCTTTTGGCTAGACTATCATATGGCCCACAATGCTTTGCAGCATGATAATCATATTTCTACTGCAGTAGATAAACTAGATATCTTTATAACAAGTCACTAAAAAACTACGGAAAAATTATTGATAAAAATCTGACACTTTAATGTTATAATTATTTACTTCTTTCATACAGTATATAATCATATCTTATAGCTAGTAGTACAGATTACGGTATATAATATCTTAGGATAAAGCTTAGACTCAAGAAATTGTTAAACATTAATGTATTTTATGATGATTAGTATGTTGTTATTGTTGTTTTTAATGTGAGTTTTGGTTTCTATATATGTATAGTCCTTGTGAATTGTATTATGAATTATTTTTAATTGTGTTATACATTTTCATGTAGTTTGCACAACTCTATGCACTATACCTTTTTGGAGCCCTTGGTGCTACATGTGTGCTATGCGCTACTAATAACTTTGACTATAATACTGTTTGTGGCTATGTTGGCTACATGCTTAATCCTTAAAAATATTCTTTTCATCGCATTTGTCAGTTAATTATCTTGAAGCATATAATAAAAAACCTTTTGAGAACTGGGCAATATATCAAAATCTGTAAGGGTATAAGTAATTTGGAGTAGGCTTCTTAGACATACAAGGTGTGAATGTGGGAGACAATGCCCTCTGATTTGAGTCAATTGACCAAAAGTCCAGGGCACTAAAAATGCAAATATGTTTTTTTTTCTTCATCATATTGAACTAAACTATATCTGTACCTCAGTAAAGGGTCTTGGCTTAATACCTGGAACCGTTGGGCGATTTGATTCATCAAATGGTTTTAGAGTACCACATATTGGCTGGAATGCTTTACAAGTCACAATGGACTCAGAGATTTTGGATGATGTTGGAAATCACCATGTCTATTTTGTGCATTCATATCGTGCCATGCCAGTATGCCCTCTCTTTTCTTGGAAAATTTAACGGTTATTTTTGGCTGTCCCATTCTTCATGATTTTCTTGTGTTCAAGTAATTTGGATTGTTTTACATTTTTCAGTCAGATGACAACAAAGAGTGGGTATCCTCCACCTGCAATTATGGTGACAGATTTATAGCATCTATTAGAAGAGGAAATGTGCATGCAGTTCAGTTCCATCCAGAAAAGAGTGGAGGCAAGTTTTATTCTCTATGTAATCATTTTATCATTGATTTCCTTTTCTGGAGTACTGTGTATGGAAACCTTAACCATGTAGAGTACAAGTAATGTAGACATTTCCCTTTTTCATTGAGTCTGTAAATAGATACTGTTCATGCAAGCATATAAGTTTTTTGAATTCACACTATTTTGAAGTTAATAGTTATATATTTATGTACTTTTGTGCAAACACCCCCAGGATTATTTGAGGCCTCAGTTGACTCAGATAAATGAAATGAAAAAGAACTGGGGGGAGATATCTAATTTAATTCGAAATGAAAATTTTTCTTTAGCTCTGGATGAAGATTTGGGTCGCTGATCTGCTAGTTATTGTACTGATTCCTAAAATTGAAATTTTCAGATGTTGGTCTTTCTGTTTTAAGAAGATTCTTGTATCCAAAGTCAAACATGACAAAGGTGGCTTTCCTGCCTTTCTATATATATACATCTCTTGAATCAATGTTATTACTATCATTTTGACCTCAGGTAAACTAACCATCTGTAATATTCCTTCAAAGACAGAAGACTGGTGAAGGGAAAGCTTCAAAACTTGCAAAAAGGGTAATAGTCATGGAAGCCTCCTTTTAAAGTTTTTTCAATATGTATTCTTGGGTTTGCTTCTTTTGTTTTGTTTTACCTACTTAATTATATTATGGCTTTGTTTTAGTTATTTATATTTTGTGATTTTCTTGGGGAGGGAGGGGGATAATGAACTTTTTGTCTATTTGGTTTGCTAACCAGAGATTGTCTGTTAAGGTAATTGCTTGTCTTGATGTGAGGACAAATGATAAGGGGGACCTTGTTGTAACCAAAGGAGACCAGTATGATGTAAGAGAACATACAAAGGAGAATGAGGTATTGTAGATAATGTTCATTGTCTGATATGTTTAGTCTGTGCAATACAAATGACTCATCAGAATAAGTAATTAAACTAGAAGCAACCAAACTTTATGGTATGTTAAATGAATTGATAAAAGTTGAATTTTATTTAATGAGTTCCTTCATCAACGTTCCTATCATTGACTTTTTAACTGAATGAAGTAATATTTTTCAGAGTCAAGTATATTGTTATCATCTCCTTTTAGTTATCACCATTCACTACTAAAAAAATCAAGGGCTTGTTTGATTCTATTTTTGTTTTTTTTTATTTTTAAAAACTGTTTTTGAAAATTGTGTTTAAAAATTATTTTGCAGAACAAAAATAAAAAAAATCTGTTTGATAAACTATTTTGAAAACACAATTGTTTTTTGTTTTTTGTGTGTTTTGAAAACAAAAATAGAAAATAAAAACAACTTTATTCTGTTTCTGTTTTTCTGTTTTAAAAACAACTTGTTTTCAGAACTTGTTTCCGAAATAATATCAGAAAACAGTTATCAAACGAGTTTTTTTATTCTGAAAACAGAAAATAGTTTTTAAAACCTGGAAACAAACAGACCCCAAGTGTTCTAAAATCTAAACTTTGTTTTCAGTTAGTCAACACCTTTTGTAGCGTTATTTTGTAATAGTGCTATTCTAATTTTCAGGTAAGGAATCTTGGCAAGCCAGTTGAGCTTGCTGAACAGTACTATAAAGATGGAGCTGATGAGGTATGCCTTTGATATTTCTTTTATTTACTCATATTATGAAGGATGTTATTTAAAACCAAATCTCAACCTTGGATTGCAGGTCAGCTTTCTAAATATTACTGGTTTTCGGGACTTCCCACTTGGTGATTTGCCAATGTTACAGGTTTGTTGAATGTGACAAAATAAAAACTTTTTATTTGAGTTGGTACTAAATTATACTTATCCAGTACCCACTGTGATTTTCATGCTTGCTATGTTTCACAGGTATTGCGATACACATCAGAAAATGTTTTTGTACCCTTAACTGTTGGGGGTGGAATTAGAGATTTTACAGATTCAAATGGCAGGTATTCTTACTAGTCATTACCGTAATTATAATTCTATAATTTAGATTGCCACACATCCTTAATAATACTTAGGTCCTTAGTTTTACCTTTGTGAGTTTGCTTAGAATATTATTTGTGCATTAAATCCATATAATTATGTTCTCAGGCGCTATTCTAGTTTGGAAGTTGCTTCAGAATATTTTAGATCTGGAGCTGATAAAATTTCTATTGGAAGTGATGCAGTTTATTCTGCAGAAGAGTATCTAAGAACTGGAGTACGGAATTCAACCCATTGTTTATTTCTACAAATATGAACTAATAAACTTGTATATATTTCTTCTGATAATTTAATTGTTGTAACATTTAGATAAAGACTGGAAAGAGCAGCTTAGAACAGATATCTAGAGTATATGGGAATCAGGTAATTTAACAGCTGGTAGTTTATATATGCATGTCTGTATTCCATCTTTGTACCTATAAGCACTGGAGACTCCCCCCAAACACAAAATATTACATCTCGCTATCTCATCCTAGATCTGTTGCTTTCCATCCAAAACTTTACCTTAAGGCCTACCATGTGCTTCAAAGTAGTATACTAATATGTTGCTAATCGAATGTCACGAGAAATACTAGCACATTGATAATACATGGGAAATTATGTTTTCTGAGGTATCAAATGCATCATCTGGTTTGGATTGTTGAAATTAATTGCATCTAGTTTCTCTTAATTATCATGGTACTTTAAAATATTAATGTATGCGATTATATCTATGCCTCCTAGTGAGTTTTGTTCTTTGACGTAGTACTTACTCAATTCAGTAAGCTTGAATTGGATCATTAGGCAAGCCCATCAATGGTCTGCAGCAACTAATTTTACTGTTTGGTTGAGTGTTTATTGATTGGACAGAAGATTAGGTAAATCCAGACTGTGGTAACCAGCCAATCATCCAACCAGCTATACTTGCTGATCTTGTTTGAGTTTCAACATTATTTTTTCAAGCCTCTGGATTTTCCAATCCTTCTTTCATTTCCTCCCTTTTGAATTTGTTCCTTCCATCACTATATATTAGCAAGGAAAGGAGAAGCGCCGAAAAAAGTAGAGTTATTATACTTGATCGTGAATTGGTGAATAAAGGGTGAATATAAACTTGTGTAGTAAATTTTTCTGTTTCTTCTTTTTGGATTGTTGAGTGTAGGACATATGTTGGGATTGTCTAATCCTTTTATTTAGAGGTGACAAAAGCCTGTTTGCCTAAGTGCTTGTAACTATATGACATTACTCTTAAATGCATGGTTCATCAGAGTGTCTGTGAGTATGTATGGAGTTACCTTTGTATGATGTTAATTTATTTTCACTTTGCAGGCAGTGGTTGTTAGTATTGATCCTCGCAGAGTATACCTAAAAAATCCCAATGATGTGCAATTGAAGACCATAAAGGTCTCAAATCTAGGTAAAGATCCTTTTTTCCTACTGCTTTCCATTTGTCTCAGTTGACTATCTAAATCCAGATTCTTATAAATAATGTGGAACTTTCAGTACAAAATGGGTGGATTGATTCTTCAACCATATTTATAGTAGGTGGATATGGTCTCTTAAAAAGTTTGGTCCTGAAGAATTATTGCTGATGATTTTTTGAAGCATATATTTCTTATGTACTCTGCCATCTCATATTATCATTTTCTCCTTTTACTTTGATGAAATAATTATTCATTTTCTCTTTATTTTATGACGTAGGTACTCACTAGTCTCGGCTATATTATAACACATAAAAAACCGTGAATTTAGTTCTAACTGATTGAGTTGTCTACAATAAAACATTTGGGAGAGACAGAGTGATTTTGGGATGTAACAGATGGAAAGTGGTCTATTATTTTAGATAAAAACAAAATATACTTGAAATTTAAAGTATTCAAAATATTTTGTACTTATTATTTTCAGGTCCAAATGGAGAAGAATATGCCTGGTATCAGTGTACGGTAAGCCTTGTGATCTCTCTTCACAATTTAAATTGTCAAACATATTCACTGTGGAGACTCTTGACTAATTTTTTGCTTCATCAAAACATTGCCCCATTTGATAATTGACTCTTCCTGTCCAACAAAAGTTGACCGACCAGGGGGAGGATATAGCTACCAAAACTCCAATGCAAAATCATTTTCTAGTGATCTAGACATGAGAGAACAAGGATAGCCTGGTATAATGTAGATGTGTTGAGATCCATCATGATTAAGTTTTGTATAAGTCAAAATAATATTAAGCACTGGAGGTCTTCCATGATTAGAAATGCTACCAATAAGTGTTACTTCCTTTAGACAGTGGCAATAGGATTATTTTATCTTTTAAGTCATATATTTGATTTTAATTTCACAAATTTTTGCAAGGAAATAAATCTGACCGTAGGTCTTTGTATGGATTATTGTATTGTAATTATTTAGACTTTGACCGGTCTGTCTCTTAGTTACACTCCAAGATACGTAATATGTCCTTTACTTTTTTGTACAAGTGCTGTGCTGCTGGTCATATTGGCAATACCAGCAGTAGGTGGCAACCATCACCATCCACACTCCTATCCCAGCCTTAATTAATCTGTGGTTTGCCATGTGAATGTAATTTAGGGATGCTGCATATATCTTGGAATTCAAATCAAAGGAAAGTATCAAGAATTCAAGATGAAATGACTGCTTGCTTACAGGGTGTTATTGTTTGTTTGTTTTTATTTTTCAAAGGTTAATGGGGGACGAGAAGGCCGACCAATTGGTGCTTATGAGCTTGCAAAAGCAGTTGAAGAACTTGGTGCTGGAGAAATACTACTTAACTGCATCGACTGTGATGGTCAATATGACTCTTTTTTTACTAGTTCTTTTTTTGAAGTTTTTATTTTTTTTAAAATATCAGGTATTTTGATATTGAGTTATTCGAATCCTCTAATTTTATTTTATTTTATTTTTGCAAATGTTGACTGTTATCAAAACCACTGAATCATCAGTGACTTTTTTTTTATATATATAAAAAAAAGGTCCATAAATATGACAATTTAGTGGCATGATTACTTCAGTCTTCCTAATTGGGAGAGGGTATTATCAAAATACCTGGGGTCCTTTGTTCAGATATGAGGCAGAGTTATACACAGATTTCATTTCTTCAATCTTGGATTGGTTTCCTGCATGAATTCTAATTTTTTTTTTCTTTTCCATTATTGATATTTCAGGTCAAGGAAAAGGATTTGATATAGATTTAATTAAGTTGATTTCTGATGCTGTAAGCATCCCAGTGATAGCAAGTAGTGGTGCTGGTGCTGTTGATCACTTTTCTGAGGTGTTTACCAAAACCAATGCATCTGCTGCACTTGCTGCTGGCATTTTTCATAGAAAGGAGGTAAAACTTATGTTTTATCAGTTTCCCAATGCTAAGAGGAACTGAGGAATTATTATTATTCATGTTTATATACACATTGCTAATAGTTCCTACCCTTTGTTTGCCCCTAACCTCCAACTGTAATCTATTATTGATCAACTATAGCATTGATTCAATCTCTCCCTAGTTAGTTCTATGTAAGTAATACGCTATTTAGTTCGAAAATTACTTCAGTGTCACATCCTTTAGACTTGCTATCTTAACAACTTATCTTTTTCTTTTTTTGTTTTGTTGTAATGCTGTGTTAATATTTATTCTTATCTATGTTTTCATTTTTAATGAGAATAAACTTCAACGTAGCTACCACAGAATACTTTGTGATTGAATATTCAATGAATTTTTCAAATATAACCGGTTATAGAAGAACTAAAATAAAAAAGAAGGAAAAAATATGATTATATTCCTTTTATTCTCTATCTTTCTTCATTAAAAAAATGTTTGACCCAATGATCAGAGTAATGGCTGGTAGATTTACTTTCTGCTACCTATATTGTTCGCTTGCAAAATTTGTATTAGCATTTTCACGGGATAAATTGGAAAATTTCTAGAGCCAGGTGGTATAACTTCAATATTTCCCTGCATATTAATAAGGTTTCAGTTTTAGAATATGGGTGGTTCTAACATACCAGCCATACATATGGGTATAGATACCTCTGCTGACATTAAGTATTTATAAGTTCAATTAATCATAGTTGGATGTTTACCACTTAAAATTAAGTAATTAACTCACTTGATAAGTTAACTGAAATAATTAGTAGTTAATATAAGTTATAAATGGTTAATTTTGTTGTGATTAATGTAAAACCAAATTTAATTGCATTAGAGTTAATGTAAATAGATATTATGGTTAATGTGATAATTAGGAGTTATTTTATATGGCCATCATATTTCTTGATTAGGGGGAAATAATCAAGGCTGTAATTAAGGGTCAAATATTTTTGTAATTAGTGTCTTGTCTTCCTATAAATATCAAGGTCAAATTTAAGCCATTCTTACATATTACATTTTACAATACTGTTTCCTCCTATTCTCTCTTACTTCACAAATTGAATAAGTGAAATATGGTTAGAGGTGGTGAATGGCCCTTGGAATACTCTGTTTACTGTTTAGTTCTGCTGTTTAAAGTCTTCATAATACTTTGAAGCCACTTCAGGCAGGGAATTAATTTATTTTACATATATTTCAGGTGCCTATTCAGGCAGTAAAGGAGCACTTGTTGAAAGAAGATATAGAAGTTCGAATCTGATCTGGTGCTTGCTGAAAACATATTGAGATGTATTATGTAGGGGCAATATAATTAGTCAATCAGAATTTTTAGATGAAGCTGGGTTATAAGAAAGAAAAAGGAAAATTTGTATTCCTTCTAAAGTAATTGACAATTTTTATTTTGATTTTACAATCAAAAGCATCCTTGAGTTTTGTCTAAAACTAAATTTTCTATCAGGGTGATCTTAATTAAGATTTTATGTCTGATTTGCTTATAAATTTTTTCTAAATATGGAGCCACGCTGAAGATCTGTTTGCTCATATACTGTAATCTATCTTCATACCCTATGCAGATATCCTCTTGCATAATGCTCTGAAAGTTGCAGGTTAAAATGAGATTGAGGCTGTCGGAAATGTCTAGTCTGAAAGTGCATCCAAAGAGAAAAAAGGAAGATTAGGAATGACGATTGCCAATGATTCTTTAAAATGAAATTCACAATGCTGATTGAATAATATGTTGATTTTTTCACTTCATGGTACGAAAATATAAAGATGCAGTTGAAATTGCCTAGAATCACATGTAATGAAATAGTTTATTTTTCTCCAGGTTGATATGACTGTAATTACCTCGGATTACAATCTAATTTAAGGCCTTGCAAGTAATCAATCTCTATAGTGCATGTCTATGAGCTAGAAATTTATAGAAGTCAAATTGATTTTTGCATTTTAAATCCATACTTTACTGATAAATATTGTTAAAACTTTTTTATTTTGATAAAAGCGACGGCTTTGTTGAAATCAACAAATAGTTCATGATATAAAAAAAAAGGCAGAAGCTCTTCAAGACACTTCAAAATCAGAAATACTATAAATATTAGAAGCATATTTGACAATCTGATGAGTTATTTGGCATTTGGATTAGATGAATTATTTGATTTGATCAAATCATATTTTAATTAAAAAATTAATTCTCAAATTTCATCAAAATTTTAAATTATTTAAAAATTCTTGCTGCCGAGCAGTATTCCTCATAAAGCACATATCTTTTGCAAACTTGGCCACAGGCACCGCTGCTAGAGCTTCTAGAATTCGAGCCGAGTTGAAGCCGAGAATTCTTCTCGCCATAGCCACTACAAGACCAGTCACTGTCTCTGATAACACAGCCGACACCGTTAAGGATAACACCGGCGTCGACATTGACTTTGAAGAAAGGGGATTCCCAAAAGCTTTCCTGAGCAGAACTTGAGAGCGCCGAGACTGGATCCTGCGAGTTAAGAACCTCCTCCCAAAGCTCGATGCTCTTCCTCCACATACCTGACAAAGACACTTTGATTCCACTCCCAAATTTCTGAGCTGCAATAATAAACAAACAAGACAAGCTAATGGGATACGCAGTCGAAAACCATAATTACCCTCGGGTATGTTGACTTAATCAAGATAAGTTGATGGGCAATTTCGTCTTCTGTCGGGCAACATAGTGATTGAAAGTCCCACATTGCTTGCAATAGAACTGGAACCAGAGTATATTAAAGCCTATATGAGACGTTAAGGCCACGACCTTACTTGAACAGGATCTGTTCTATAGGCTCGTACATCTGTATCCTTAAGTTCTAAGGAGACAGGAACTAAAGCCTGGTGGATGAATTATAACTGGGTGATCAGAGCGTGATTAATGGTCTTGTGGCTCCGTGGAGTCCACACGGTCGCAGAGGATCGTTCTCAGCTGGATTAGTCTGGCTGAGATGGTCACTCGGTTGTCTGACAGGTTTCTAACTTTTTCGGCTAACCTCTGAACTCACTGTCCGAATGTTGCAGCAAATTGTTGCCTTGTCGGCTTATCTGATTCCTTTGGACACTTGACTATTAGCACCAATCTGGTACATCTCTAATGCCTTTCCAACTAGTCTACTACAAGTTGGGTAATTTCAAATGTCTTTCTAAGTTGTCCACTATGCTGTATATAATCAATTAGTCTATCTCACCTAACTTCTAGTCTGAATTTTTATTTTTTTTAGTGCAGAATATTAATATGCAAAGAATTTAATTACATAAATCTAAATGAGCCTATAAATTGAGGGTTAGTTTTTTTTTAATAACCTGGTACTTCCTCAATGGGAAGCCAAACACACTAGGTGCAAAGAGGATTCTAATATTCTCTTCTGCTAGATCTAATTTTCACTCAACAAACTGGAGGCCACATGCAGAATGTCCTGAATGTCATTGGGTTAGTTTTTGGAGAAATTTCAAGGTAGACTGGTTCTACCAAATATTGCTCAACCAAATTAATCAGGAGTAAATCTGTAAGGATGTTATGCAAATTTTTAATAGGATTCTGACATGCTTAATTTTCATTCATGATTAATTTGATTTATCTAAAAGAGACCAGGTATAGCTATGAATATCTCTAATTTTTTTCCTCAACTATCCGTAGCTGCACTTCATTTTGCAGATAGAAGCTGCAGCTTGAGTTGAAGGCTCTGCATGCTTGTCACTTCTATTGGCTCAACATTCGCTCCAAACGGAATTCTATAAATTGCAAGGAAAACCAGCTTGTTAACACCCCTTCCTTATCTGCATGATATACAAACTGTCCAAGCGCCCGGGTCCATACCAAATTTGCCAATTTCTGAACTTTAATACCCCCAACTTACTAACTGGCCTTGATCCATCTCTCCTCTCCTATAAAGAATGGACACATTAACAAGTCAAACTTGAGAAATAAGCACGTCCGTGCTTTATAGCTTCTCTCCCACCAACAGCTCCTAGTTATCTGGAAGCAGATAATAAAAAACCTTTTGAGAGGGGGGGGGGGGGGACTAGACAATATATCAAAAAGGGTATAAATAATTTGCAGTAGGCTTCTCAGACATACAAGGTCTTAATTTGGGAGAGAATGCCCTCTAATTTGAGTCAATTGACCAAAGGTCCAGGGTACTACATATTCAATTATCTTTTTTTCTTCTTCTTTATCGTATTGAATTAAACTATGTTTGTACCTCAGTAAAGGGTCTTGGCTTTGATTTATCGAATGGTTTTCAAATAATTTGCAGTAGGCTTCTCAGACATACAAGGTCTTAATTTGGGAGAGAATGCCCTCTGATTTGAGTCAATTGACCAAAGGTCCAGGGTAATACATATTCAATTATCTTTTTTTCTTCTTCTTTATCGTATTGAATTAAACTATGTTTGTACCTCAGTAAAGGGTCTTGGCTTTGATTTTTCGCATGGTTTTCGATTTTGGATGACGTTAGAAACTGCCATGTCTATTTTGTGCACTCATATTGTGCCATGCCAGTACGTCCCCCCTTTCCTTAGAAAAATTAACTGAAATTTTAGCTGTCACATTCTTCATGATTTGCCTGTGTTTAAGTAATTTGAATTTTTTTTTTCAGTCAGATGACAATAAAGAGTGGGTATCCTCCACCTGTAATTATGGTGACAAAATTATGGCATCTATTAGAAGAGGAAATGTGCATGCTGTTCAGTTCCATCCACAAAAGAGCGGAGGCAAGTTTTTATTCTCTATATAATCATTTTATCTTTGGTTTCCTTTTCTGGAGTAATGCATATGGAAAGCTTAACCATGAAGAGTACAAGCAATATAGACATTTCCCTTTTTCATTGAGTCTGTAAATAGATACTGTTCATGCAAGGAATACGTTTCTTGAATCCACATTATTTTGAAGTTGTATAGTTACGTACTTAATTATCTGTACTTTTGTACAAACCCCTCCTCTAGGATTTTCTGAGGCTTCAATTTGACTCAGATAAATTAAATGAAAAAGAAATGAGGGAAGCTATCTAATTTAATTCAAAATTAAAATTTTTCTTTAGCTCCTGATGTTATAAGTCCATAAGATTTGAGTCGGTGATCTGCTAGTTCTTGTACTGATTCCTGAAGAAATTTGTCAGATGCTGGTCTTTCTCTTTTAAGAATATTCTTGTATCCAAAGTCAAACAAGACAAAGGTGGCTCTCCTACCTTTCTATATATGCACATCTCTTGAATCAATGTTATTTCTATCAATTTGACTTCAGTTAAACTAACCATCTTTTTCAAACTAGGACTTCAGGCAGGGAATTCATTTATTTCATATATATTTCAAGTGCCTATTTAGGCCATAAAGGAGCACTTGTTGAAAGAAGATATAGAAGTTCGAATGTAATCCGATGCTTGCTGAAAACATATTAGGGGCAATATCATTGGTCAATCAGAATATTTAGATGAAGCTGGCTTATATGAAAGAAACAGGACAAATTGTATTCCTTCTAAAGTAATTGAGAGTTTTTATTTTGATATCACAGTCAAAGTTGTCTTCCAGTTTTGCTAGAAACTAAATTCTCTCTCCAGATGATCTTCCAGCCACTCCGGAGGTCTGTTTGCTCGTATACTGTTGTCTATATATAATGAGGAGACTCCTTGCAAAATACACTATTTTCAGGCTTTGTTCGTGTCCTTTTTATGCTTCATATCCTATGCAGATATCCTTTTGCCTAATGCTCTGAAAGTTGCTGGTTAAAATGAGAATGAACATGTCGGAAATGTCTAGTTTGAAAGTGCATCCATCCTAAGGGGAAAAAAAGATTAGGGATGATGATTGCAAATTTTTTTTAAAAATGAAATTGACAATGCTGGTCGAATATTATGTTGATTTTTTTCACTTCTTGGTATGCAAATATAAAGATGGAGTTGAAATTGCCTAGAATCACTAGTAATGAAATAGTTTCTCTTTTTCCACGTTGATTTGACTGTAATTATTCTGCATTAGATTACAATTAAATTTAACCCCTTGCAAGTAATCAATCTCTATAGTATATAGCCATGGGTTGAAGCAAGTGTAAGAGCTGACAATCCATAAAAGTAAGATCCTTTTTTGCAGTTTAAATCCATATTTTAGTGATAAATCTTAGTCTTGAACTTAAAAAAGACAGAGAGCACAAACAATGTCATTCAGAAATCAGAAGGCAGGAGATACGCAGTCAAAAACCATGATTACCCTCAAGTATGACATAACCAATATAAGCTAATGGGCAATTTTGTCTCTTTCCGAAGACAACTTGGTGAATCTAAGTCCCCCAACTGAAGCTAATGTATATTAAAGCATACATGAAAACAAATGACCACGTCCTTACTTGAACAGGATCTGTTCAATAGGATCGTATATCTGTATCCTTAAGTTCAAAGGAGACAGGAACCAAAGTCTGATGAATGAACCATGACCGGGTGATCAGAGCGTGATTAATGGCATAAAGGCTCTATGGAGTTCACTTTGCTGCAGAGGATCGTTCTCAGCTGGTTTCAACAGCTGAGATGGTCACTCAGTCGTATGACAGGTTTCCTCTTTTTTTGGCCTCATTACGGAGAAAGTGAACCAGAGGCTTAGTACTTGGAAGGAGAAAACACTCAGTTTCGCAGGTAGAGAGAGTCATTCAAGCAGTGCCTTCTTATGCCATACAAACTTCCTTATTACCTTCTGGGCTTTGCGAACACTTTGAAAGAGCTACAAGGAGGTTTATATGGGGGTCACAAGGACAGCAGTGGAAGTTACACTTTGTGGCTTGGGTGAAAATCACTAAACCGAAGGAGTTAGGAGGTCTGGGTCTAAGAAATTTGAAGGAAGCAAATGAAGCTTTTGTGATGAAATTGGGGAGTCAAATGATCTCACAATGATGCCATAACAAATAAACTCAGACACCAAAAGAGAGAATTGGCGCAGCAGAGAGGAAGAGAATTTCTATTTCATTTCACTTCAATTACACACTTGCAAAACATGCAGATACAATAAGCCTTTTATAGGCAAAATGCATGAATTAAATAATACATAAAATGAAAACCCAACCCGGAAGGAAAAAGCAAGCGAACGTGCGGCAACAACTTTTGACCTTTCTTGTAATGCTTAGATTGTGATGCAGTAAATAGCAGTGAAATGTATAGGTGGGACGTGAGTTGTGCAGGGAGAATTGCGGCTTGGTTTAATTTTTCTACGCGAAACCTGAAGCGTTTTTGGTCAAAATTTTAAGATCAAAATATATGGTTGTGTGGAAGGAGATGTGACTATTTTAAATGACAAATACCATGATGCTTCGCATACTTGGAGATAGATCAGGAAAGTTTGGAATCATGTCATGGAGTGGCTTGGTTGGCAGATAGGCCAGGGGAATAAGACAAGATTCTGGACCGATAACTGGGAGCCAGAATGAAGCTTTGGATGAAAGTGAACTAGAGCTAACCCTGAACGATTTTGTGACAGCTTCGGGGCAGATGGAGTGGAATAAATTCATAGGGAAAATCCCAACTTCTGCTTGGCTTGCTATAACTAGTCTCTTCCCTCCTGATCAATCAAGGGGAGAGGATAGAATCATATCGAAAGGAAGTAAAGATGGGAAATTTTCAGTCAGCTCGGCTTATTGGTTGAGAAAGGATTGGCAAGAAAATGAAACCTCGTTATGGAAACCGATCTGGAGATGGCCGGGTCACCGAAAAACACGTCTCTTCTTATGGTTGTTGGGCCATGAGAACTTACTAACGAACCAGTTACGAAGGAGGAGACAGCTTACAGGTGTGGAAGTTTGCCCGAGATGTAAGGAGGAGGAGTCTGCGCTTCATTGCTTAGGGGATTATGAAATTATTCAAACCTTACGGTTAAGGTTAGTTTAACTAACCTTGCTACTGGGAAAAGTTCTTGGCATGCAACGTCAGAGAGTGGATTAATCTCTGACGAAACAGTTTGGATGCGCTAGGATGGAAGATATAGAAGGGAAGGTGGTGTTTGTGAGTAGCTTGTTGGAATATATGGGTGAAGAGGGTGTGAGCTGGCGTTTAATGCTACTGAATGTGGCACTTCAGATCTCTTAAGCTTTTTCACCAATGAGTGTTACCACGCCAGAATAAATCTCAGCTTTTTGGGAGAAGAAAGAAGGCGGAAATGGTGGGATATGGAAATTTCCTAGGGATGACTGGGTCAAACATAATGTTGATGGCTCTGTGCTCGGAGATGGAAGAGCAAGCTGTGGAGGGGTGATTCGTGATTCTTCAGGAACCTGGGTAGGAGTGTTTGGAATGAAGCATGGAAGAGAGTCTTTAGGAAGATTGTGGATGTGGTTGAAGCACACACTGAAGTTGCTGTGGTTCTGGTCCGTAAAAGGCTGTGACACAACTCATTCTTGTGCTGGTTTGGTTGAAAAGATTCAAAGACATGATGAAGCGAGATTGGCATCTGCATACATATCACGAAGGAAACAGGGCAGCAGATTTGTTGGCGAGGCTGGCTCATAATATGAGTTAAACATCGATACCTGAGAGCATGGGTTCTATTTTGCTGAAGGATATCAGAGGGTGTCTTTTCCTCGTGATGTATCAGTGCAGTTATTGTTTACTTCTCTTCTTTTCCAAATCAAAAAATAAAAATCCGAAGGCAAAAAATCATAATTATCCTCTGGTATATTGATAAGCTGAAGGGCAGTTTTGTCTTTTTACAAAGACAACTTAGGGAATCAAAGTCCCACATTGGCGGAAACAGAACGGAAGCTAAAGTTATTAAAGCAGATACGAGCATACATGGTCACGACCTTACTTGAACAGGATCTGTTCTATAGGCTCGTACATCTGTATCCTTAAGTTCTAAGGAGACAGGAACTAAAGCCTGGTGGATGAATTATGACCGGGTGATCAGAGCGTGATTAATGGTCTTGTGGCTCCGTGGAGTACACATGGCCGCAGAGGATCGTTCTCAGCTGGATTCGTCTGGTTGAGATGGTCACTCGGTTGTCTGACAGGTTTCCTACATTTTTTGGGATGACTTCTAAAACTCATTATTCTAATGTTTCAGCAACCTGTTGGCTTATCTGATTCCTTTCAATTCCAGCAGCTCTCTCTGTCTTGATGGTCACTTTGAACACTTAGCACCAGTCTAGTACGTCTCTAATGCCTTTGTTATTATTACCAGGTACATTATTATGTGGTTCACTGAGAAAGGTTAAAACTGAACGAAGCTATTTTGTTGTGCATTTTTAAGATTATCATTGTTGAAGGAATTTTTGTTTTCCCTCTTATTGTTTTTTATTAAGGAAAGTTTTTTGCAATCTCATTTTCACTTAGAAAGAAGTTATTTAGAAATGTAAGGTCATGACAGGTGAAGAACCTAAATTTCTCTTTCAGCAAACCACAAGCAGTTTTGGAAAAGAAAGTTAAAAATTAAATCTTATTAATTTAAGCTGAAAACATCATTAAAGTTCTCCAAGGCCACCGTACTGGAACCATCTTCCATAAAGATGCTCATAAGTGGGCTGCTTATGATTGTATTTGAGATTGATCAAATGGACCAGAGGGAGCCCACTGAGATGAGTTCAAGCCCTTTGGTCCATAAATTTTTTCACCGAAGAAGCTATCCCTTTTGTCTTTTTGGGTCAAACTTTTGTCATGTTTTTTTTTTCGACTGGTTTTTGTGGTCAAACTAACATCAACTTTTTCAGTGCGTTTTGTGTTATTATGTTTTTGGTTATCGGACCTTATTTACCCTAGCCGTAGGAGTAGAGGAGAGTTGCAAACCCTAGCAACAGGAGTAGCACTGCAGAGCTCTAGGGGACCCCTCCCCCACTTCTCTTTTTTTCTTTCTTTTTTCACAAGAGCTTTTCCTATCTTTTTTTTTTATGTAAAAAATACTTTTTCTTATTTTAAAAGAATTTTTTATTTTTATCTTTTATTTATTAGTCTGAGTTCTTAATCATTGTATATAAATATAATTTTTATCATTTGTCCCAAAAAAAAAAAATTTATCACACCTGTCTTAAAAAAAAAAAACTTCTTCAATGTATTTTAAATTTCTCCGGCTCAAATTCTAAAAATTCCTTTACCTAAAAAGAAAGAAGTCTCAAAATTCACACTGAAAAAAAAAAGTTCAGAAAATCAGCATTCGTGTTTTATCTTTGAGTTATAAACTCTCCTTAATATTTACATGATAATTATCTCAAGAATGAAGTGTTCTTTTCTTCTCTTTTTTTTTGTACTTTTAAAAAATTAAAGGTTTATTTGGTAACTATTTTAAAAGATAAATTTTTATTTTTAAAATTTTTAAAATAAAAAAAAATTATTTTCTGTTGATATCTTGAAAATAAATTCTTAAAATATTTATTTTTAAAACAATAAAATAAAAATAAAAAATTGAACCAAACCATCCGAGCTTCCAAGTTTTTAGAGACAGCTCACCGTTGAAGTCTTAAATTTTATTTCCTATCTCATTTTATAATATTCAATTTTAGAGGTGCAACTGCAATTTGCGTGTGCAATAATTTTCTGTCCAGTCACATGGAGTGGTCGTAGAGAATGACAATCACATGGTCAAAGAAACCATTAGAGTGCAGGCAAATTGCTTTTTTGTCTCTTTCTCTCTCCCTCCATTAAGATAACCAAAAACAGAAAAAGAAAAAACACACATTACACACACAATTCCCATTTGAGCTTCAGTCAGAGCATACTTTTGTTTAACACAGACACGCAATTCTACATTTCACTGCAATCCAAAAAATACTATGCGTACCTTTTTTAACACACGCGATTCCAAACGTCCCTCTCGCTTATTAATGCGGAAGCCCTCCCTTCCTTCACACTCACACTCGCTCTGTAGTGATTCCATAGGCCCTCATTATGGCGAAGCTTTGAGCATGCTGATTCGTGAACAGAGGCGGCGGCGGCGGCAAGAACCGAGTGACCGGGAGGCAGAACTCGGGACGGACCTAAGTGGGTCAGCGCCTCCCACCGTCCAAGGCTCGCTTTCTGCTGGCCTCGTTGGATGCCTCGACGGTGATGAAGTTCGGAATGGAGATGGCTCGTTTTTCTCTACGCAACCGTGGTTTGATGGGAAGGAGGAGAATGGTGTCAAGAAAGATCGCAGGAGATTGGCGAGGGAGGCTTGAATTTTTATTTTCCTAATTTTGTAACTCCTATTGTACCTTACAGTGTTGATGAGTGTCTGAAGTTTTAAGCGAGACATCAATATCTTGCTTTGTATGCGATTATTCCTTGCGTATTTGGACATATATCTTGACTTAATATTGTGCTGTAAATGATAAGTGCTGTTGTCTATTATGTGGATTGACCTTATAGTGACAGTTCTTGATTTTTGTTTTCTTATTTTTAAGGCTACAGAAGTTGTTAATCTGGATCAGCAGACTAAAATGGTTGCAGTTGCAGAGCTGGATGTTCATACCTTGTGATGCGTGATCAAAATGAAAATCATGTCATCCTAAATTATCTCTAGCAGCCATCAAATCTACACTAATGACCACTGGTATCTGTTTCATTTTAATGACTGAAACTTTAGCTTTTGTTATGAAATATTTATTTGTTTAATGGAATAATTAGAAAAGTATCACAATCTATATTGCTATATATTACAATATATACAGCTACTCTCATTAGTGGTACATTAGAAATGCAAGACGAATTTTTATATGGAGCTAGTGATGTTGATTTCATTAAAGTAATGACTCTCAGATTAATATATGATATCAGTGAAAGGGATTATATAGAGTTCTTGTATGGTGAAGGGTATACTACAAAAATGCTATGAATACTTACAAGAGATAATAGTAATTGTGAGTGTTCAAAAGAATATTCATGGGAGGGATTTGAATATCCCATGTTTAACTCTTTACACTAATGGCTCAAAATCTTTTAATCATGTGTTTTATAAAACTGTAACAAATATTGTAATTGCTATATCTAATTATAGAGTTAGAGCAATAGCTCTACCATTTCTGTAAACATTAAAGTAAAATCAAATGTTTTATCATTTACATCAGTGAGGCAGAAAAAATTATTTATAGTTTTTGATGTTGAGACTCCTTACTTAGAAAGTGTCATTGTCCCATACCATCGAAGCAGATACAATAAGAATATTAATATTTTCTATAATTATAACTATAAATTCCTTTTTCTGTTTCAGTAATATAAATGAAAAATCTGACAAAATCGTTAATTTCACCTTAATGTTTGTTAGATATGGTGAAACTATCATTTTAACTCTATATTTGGATATAGTTGATTCAATATTTGTCACAATTCCATGAAACACAATGTTAAAGGATTTGGAGCTATTAGTTTAAAGAGTTAAGGATGGGAGCTTCAAATCTCCCATCCTTAACTCTTTAAACTAATGGTTCAAAATTTTTTAGCCATGTGAACTATGACAAATGTTAGAGTAGTTACATTTAAGTATAGAACTAAAGTGATAGCTTCACCATCTATGATAAACATTAAAGTGAAATTAAATATTTTGTCATTCACATAATTGAGATAGAAGAAGTTATTTATGGTTACAATTGCAGGAAATATTAATGTTCCTATTGTGTCTGTTTCTTTGGTTTGGGATGATGGCACTTTTCAAGTAAGGAGCCCTAATATCTATAACCATAATATGTAAATGATAAAATATTGTATTGCACTCTAATGCTTACAAAAATGGTGGAACTATTACTTTAACTCTATTTAGATGTTACAACATTTGTCACAATTCTATAAAACACACAACTAAGATTTTGAACTATTAGTGTAAAGAGTTAAGTATGTGAGATTCAAATTCCTCCCATGAATACTCTCACAACTGCTATTTTTTTTTGTAAGATTTTTTAGTATATCCTTGACCACGTAAAAACTTCACATGATCTCTTTCACTGATGTCATATATTAAATCGGGACTCATTGCTTTAATAGTATCAAAATGACTAACTTCGAATGCAAATTTGCGTTATAGGTCTAGTGCATGACTCATGGAAGTAGTTACATATATAACAATAGAAATTGTTATACTTTTCTGATTTTTTTTATTAAACAACAACAAATGTTTCATTGCAAAAACCAAAGTTTTAGTCATTAAGAAGAGACATTATTAGTGGTCATTAGAGTAGACTTGATAATTGTTAGGAACCATGTGAGATGAAATGATTTAATGTAGGCTGCAGTAATATGAGGGCAGGCCATGGAAATGCCAAATATTACCTTGCAGTGAGCTTTTCTACCATTAGAGGCCATCCACTTTATTGTTTGAACATTTTATGACCAAGTTGTGACATTGTCAACTCATCCATATGGATGTCGTGTTATACAGGTTGGGGATTCTTTTTTTATATTTTTATTTTGGCATGTTGACACATATTTGCTGTATTGATAGCTTGAAAGATAAGAACGCTAAGTTCGAAGTAGATAGCTTTCAATGAATAGAGAATCTTGGAGCACTGCCACAATCCCAAAACACAGAAGATAATGATGGAAGAGATTTTAAAGTCTGTTTACATGTTAACACAAAACCAATATGGTAATTATGTTGTACATCTTTGTAATACTTCTTTGAGTCTTTTTGCTTGCCATCCATTGGTGCCAATTTGTGATCTTATGTTCTATAATTTATCGATCGAATGTTCTTGCAAATTAAAGTATAATTTTGAACTATTTTGGTCTTTTGTTATCATAAGTCAATTATGAGTATACATAATTTAAAATAAATCTTCTCAAGGTGGAAACTAAAAGGTCTATACTGAGTGAGTACCTGAATATTCGTGAAGAGAAGGATTTTGTCTTTGATGTGCCAAAGAATCACAGAAATGAGGCACAATTATACACAGATTTCATTTCTTCAATCTTGGATTGGTTTCCTGCATTTATTCTTTCTTTTTTTTCCTTTCCATCATTGATATTTCAGGTCAAGGAAAGGGATTTTATATAAATTTAATTAAGTTGATTTCTGATGCTGTAAGTGCCCGTTTGGTACGTTGGAATAAATTTCAGTGGAATGGAAAGAAGAAAAGAAGAGGGAATGGAAAAGAGAATAGAATGACATTACCTTATTTGATATGCAATGGAAAGAATTAGGTAATGTAATATTCTATTGTTTGATTAATAAAAATTGAAAGAATAGAAAGATAAGATAAACAAAATGATTAAATTAATTTTAATATTAAATAATTAAATTAATTTTTTTAAATAAAAAAATTTTAAAAAAATAAATTTTCTCTAAAAAAAAATTCTTACAAATTAATTTTTACAAAATATATTCAAATTAATTTTTTTAATAATTAAATTAAATTATTTTAATACAAAAAATTTGAACTTAACATTATTTTATGATGGAATCATGGATTCCATTCATTATTGGAAGGAATTCATTTTCCATCATATGATGGAATCCATTCCATCATACCAAACAGTGGAATCCTACTTTCTATCTCAGATTCCTTTTCATTCCAGCGTACCAAACGGACCCTAAGTATTCTAGTGATTGTAAGTAGTGGTGCTGGGGCTGTTAATATCTTTTCTGAGGTGTTTACTAAAACCAATGCATCTGCTGCACTTGCTGCTGGCCTTTTTTCATAGAAAGGAGGTAAAACTTATGTTTTTATCAGTTTCCCAATACTAAGAGTAATTATTATTATTATTATTATTATTATTATTATTATTATTATTATTATTATTATTATTTATGTTTATATACACATTGCTAATAGTTCCTACCCTTCTTTGTTTGCCCCTAACTTCCTTGCTGCTAACTGTAATATATTATTGATAAACTATAGCATCGATTCAATCTCCCTAGTTAGTTCTATGTAATTAATATGCTATTTAGTTCAAAAATTACTTCAATGTCCCTTCCCCTGGACTTGCTATCTTAACTTCTTCTTCTCTTTTTGCTTCTTTTTTTTTTTTTTTTTCCTTAGGGGGTTGTCCACCACAGAATACTTCGTGATTATTCAATGAATTTTTCAAATATAACCTGTTAGAGAAGAACTAAAATAAAAAAATATGGAAAGAATATGACTATATTCCTTTTATTCTCTATCTTTCTTCATTAAAAAAATGTTTGACCAAATGATCAGGGTAATGGCTGGTAGATTTACTTTCTGCTACCAATATCATTCACATGCAAAATATTCGCATTTTCAGGGGGATAAGTTGGAAAAATTTTAGAGCCAGGTGGTTTAACTCCATTATTTCCCTGCATATTAATAAGGTTTCAGTTTTAGAATATGGGTTTTTCTAACATACCTGCCATATACAGATAATGGGTATGGATACCTCTGCTAAGTGAGATATGGTTAGAGGTGGTGAATGGCCTTTGGAATACTCTGTTTACTCTTTAGTTCTGCTGTTTAAAGTCTTCATAATACAGTATTCTGAAGCCACTTCAGGCAGGGAATTAATTTATTTCACATATATTTCAGGTGCCTATTCAAGCAATAAAGGAGCACTT
Organism: Gleditsia sinensis; assembly: GCA_037074535.1. Taxonomy (NCBI): domain Eukaryota; kingdom Viridiplantae; phylum Streptophyta; class Magnoliopsida; order Fabales; family Fabaceae; genus Gleditsia; species Gleditsia sinensis. The sequence continues at coordinate 14,403,225 of CM073472.1, forward strand.
GTTGAAAGAAGATATAGAAGTTCGAATCTGATCCGGTGCTTGCTGAAGACATATTGAGATGTATTTTGTAGGGGCAATATGATTAGTCAATCAGAATTTGTAGATGAACTGGGCTATATGAACCAAAAAGAAAAATTTGTATTCCTTGTAAAGTAATTGAGAATTTTTATTTTGATATTACGATTAAAAGCAATCCTTGGGTTTTCTATTAAACTAAATTCTCTCTCTGGGGTTGATCTCAATTAAGATTATATTTCTGATTTGCTTATAATGTTTTTGAAAATAAGGAGCTACCCTGAAGGTCCGTTTGCTCAGACACTGTTCATCTATATATAATGAGGAGATTCCTTGCAAAATAGAATGTCTTTAGGCTTTGTTCATGTCCTTTCTTCGTACCCTATGGAGGTACCCTCTTGCATAATGCTCTGAAAGTTGCAGCTTTAAAGTGGGAAATGTGTAGTTTGAAAGTGCATCCAAAGGGGAAAAAAAATTATAAATAATGATTGCAAATTATTCTTTAAAATGAAATTCACAATGCTGGCTGAATAATATGTTAATTTTTTTCACTTCATGGTATGCCAATATAAAGATGGAGTTGAAATTACCTAGAATCACTAGTTATGAAACTAGTTTTTCTCTTTCCTCTAGGTTGATTTGGCTTTAATTACCCTGGATTACCATTAAATTTAACCCCTTACAAGTAATCAATTTTTAGTACACGTTTAGGAGCTGTTAATCCATAAAAATCAGAACGTTTTCAGCATTTTAAATTCATATTTAACTGATAAATCGTATTGTTAAATTTTATTTTATTGTGATAAAAACGACGACTTTGTTGATGAATAGAATCTACATGTACGTGATCTAATAAAGAAAAAACCTCTTCAAGTTACTCTTTAAAATCAGAAATTCTAAAAATATTAGAAGCATATGTGGCTATTTTACCTTGTAAACGACTATATCCAAATCAACTTAACAATGTTCAAGTTAAAATAATTAACATTTGAATTTAATTAAAATTTTAAATTATTTTAAAAAAATTTGAATTACGATCAATTAGTTTAATCAAAATTTTAGATTCTCATGAATTTATCAATCTAATATAGTCTATTTGAAATAAATTTTTTTTTTCACTGGATTTAATCGGTTACCGGTTGTGTTGTGCTGAGCTACCCCATTAGAACCCATACCACACAAAAGGAAGAGAGTGCCCTGCAAGAAGATAAAGTCTTTCCAACAGGAAGCCCAAGGTAGAAAGGTCATCTTGCTGCCGAACAGTACTCCTCATACAGCACATACCTTTTGCAAACTGGGCCACTGGTACCTCTGACACAGCTTCCAGAATTTGAGCCGAGTTGAAGTCGAGAATTCTTCTCGTCATAATCGCTACAAGACCACCGTTACTGTCTCTAATAACACAGCCGACATCGTCCCGGCTAACACCGGCGTCGAGATTGACAGTGAAGGAAGGGGAAAAGCTTTCCTGAGCAGAACTTAAGAGCGCCGAGACTGGATCGTTACAAACCTCCTCCCAAAGTTCGATGGTGTTCCTCTACATACCTGACAGAGACACTTCCTTTGAATCCACCCTGCTGGCCTCCCAAATTTTCTAAGCTGCAATAATAAACAAACAAGATAAGCTAACGGGGCAAGGGATATGCAGTCGAAAACCATAATTACCCTAAGGTATATTGACTTAATCAAGACAAGCAGATGGGCAATTTTGTCTTCGGGTGGACGACATAGTGATTGAAAGTCCCACATTGATTGTAACGGAACTGAAGCCAGAGTATATTAAAGTGGATATGATAGTTGAAGGCCACGACCTTACTTGAACAGGATCTGTTCTATAGGCTCGTACATCTGTATCCTTAAGTTCTAAGGAGACAGGAACTAAAACCTGGTGGATGAACTATGACCGGGTGATCAGAGCGTGATTAATGGTCTAGTGGCTCCGTGGAGTCCACATGGCCGCAGAGGACCGGGTGATCAGAGCGTGATTAATGGTCTAGTGGCTCCGTGGAGTCCACATGGCCGCAGAGGATCGTTCTCAGTTGGATTCGTCTGGCTGAGATGGTCACTCGGTTGTCTGACAGGTTTCGTACATTTTTTGGGCAACACTTCTAAACTCATTATTCTAATGTTTCAGCAAACTCTTGCCTGTTGTGTTCTCTAATTCCTTTAACTTCCAGCAGCTCCAATGTTTTACTCTTGTTCTTTCTTTATCCGGGAGACGATCCCCAATAAACAGGTATGAAAGCTATAATTGTAAACCACGATCAAATCCATGGAAGCATTGGTTCCAGATCCAAGTAGTAGTATCAGGTCCCTTAGCTATTGTTCTTGAGAAATTACCGGGTTTAGCCCATTCCTCAAAAGACGTTTACGATTCATGTGACGGTATTGATACTCCTAAAAGGTGTTCTATTTGCTCGTAGCTCACGATTGATACCGGATAAAGCAAATCTTGGTTTTCGCCTCCCTTATGTCTTGATTCCCCAGTGTATATGCCATTGGGATACAGCTTCGTTCCTTGTTTCTCTAAATGAAATGTCTTTAATATTATTGCCAGGAAAACCAAATTCTTCACACCCTTTTCCTTTTCTCCATGATATACATACTGTCCAAGCATCGAGGTCCAAATTAAATTTGCCCATTTCTGACCTTTTACACTATCTGGCCTTGATCCATCCCTCCTCTCTCACCAAAAGTTCGACTTCTTGGGTCTATTATTCCTTCTCATGTTGGTTCATAGCATAGATTGCTTAAATGGGGGCAGTCTTCCCTCCAACACCACTTTAATCCTGCATTGAGTAGTGTTAACTTATTATAGTAGATAGATTTCTAAGAAGATTTAGATTTATAAAAAAAAAAATTAATTAAGTCAATAATAAAAATATATGTAAATATAACAAAAATGTATTTCACTATGAGATGCTTATATATCTTTCCTTTTTATGACAGACATCATAACCTAGTCGCAGCTCAGAGCACGAGAAGGAAGCGTGGAGCATTAACGAGCCAAATAGGCGGTGAAAAGAGCTAGAAAGTCCTTTGGGACCACGCTGTGGAACGCCAAAAAAAAAACGTTTTGATTCAACTAAATTATTAACATTCCAGGCCTTTGAAGGCATAAAACTCACTTTGGATGGCTTCTATTGAGTCCTATCCAAGAGGCTAGTTAAAGTACATATAACCTTTATAATGCTTCCTTTAGTACCTATATGCTAGGGAAGAGAAAAAAGTTCGACAGAGACTTCTGCATTGGTTTGTCAAATGACTTGAGTTTCCAAACTTGCTTTGATAGATCAAAAGATAAAGTTGAACATAGCCCAGCAAAAGCCACACGCGGGCTAGGTCTTGCAATTTGCAGCAAGTCCCTAAAACACTCTAATAACGAAATAGCTATTGGTTTACACAGATTTTAACCACTAGTTTAGAACAAGATGACATTTTACTTCCCTTTATAGTCCTGCAAAATATCTTATAATAAAGCAAGGCGACGCCCCCTAATGCCCCAACAGCGTAACAATACATTGGAGATTGGTTGGACCACATTAACCAAAAACCATCCCATGGTCCTAACAAAAATAACTAGGCAGATCAGGAAGAGAAACCAGGATTATGCATACCACCACCATGTAGCCTAAAATTGCACTCCTGATGTCAAATAGCCCAATGTATTTGAAAATTTACCAAACCAAAACTCTAGTGTATATGTGTACACAGAAATCACATTATTACTTTGGGGACAATCCAATCTAGTCATAGAAGTTTCATAAAAGTTAGAGCCGAAAAACTCGGGTGTTCCTCTCAACAGGGAAAATGTGGGAAATAGAGATAAAAACAGCATAAATTAACTTGCAGATACAGATTGGTATACGGTCCTAGAGTTTGCTCATTATAAACTTTAAATCATGAGCTCATGACCAGCCACAATTCAAGAACGAACCATAAGGGCTAAGAAACCAATTTGTCCACAGTACTTGAATCTCAAGGTGTTTCATTTTCCAATGACCTTGAGGTGCACTTCAAATGTCTAGCAGAAGCCTGCGAGGATCCTCGATAATATCTTTGATACGACGCAAAAAGAACACTGCCTCTCTTCCATCAATTAATCTATGGTCATATGTTAGAGCAACATACATCATTGGCCTTGGGACAATTTCACCTCCAACAACCATTGGACGGTTCACTATGGAGTGCATACCCAAGATCGCTGACTGCAAAAAACAACAGCTGCATGAGATTTCTTTCTAAATAATTAATACCATATTTTATTAACATGAATGCCTCGCCATTATTAGGCATCATAAAAAAAGGACACTAATCAAGAATTATTTACTGACAAAGAAAAGTTCAGTAAAATTAGCTTAACATCACCAGAACCCAGAACGGCCCTACTGAGAAAGCAAATTCATTTGGAGAGTTATTGGTGAAATTTGAAATATTTTTTATGTTAATGACAAGAAAATGCATGAGCCATGGAAGTAAAGACATCTTCTTCCCCATCTTCTGTCAAACAGAGACCACAGGGTTTGTTGACAGAGGAAAATAATTATAAAGAACGTGCAGTCAATGATCAAGTACTATCATATTTAGTAAGGCAAGTAATTTAAGATATATGTCTGAAATTTTTTGTTCAAATAAACACCATTATAGATGTTATCATAGCCAAAAATGCCAAACCTGAGGGGGGTTGATAATAGGGGTACTCAAAAGGCTCCCATAAACACCACCATTTGATATTGTAAGAGTGCCTCCAGCCATCTCATCAATTGATAAAGTTCCATTATTTGCCTTCTTTGCAAAATTATTGATCTCCTTTTCTATATCCGCGAAGTTCATTTTATCAGCATCACGGATAACTGGCACAACAAGGCCCTGGAAAGGCAATGAAAGTAATACTCATTGTAGTTCAAATTTCAAAGACAAAAAGGCACTTCAATCATTTTCATAGCCAAGCAAAAAATACAAATTAGACAAAGCTCAATGCTAAGAACTATTAAGATGTAGAAAGTTAAAAACATAACAGGCCTACAGAGAAAAATAAAATAGTTAATCCATGAATTGGATGCCAGAATCAGAATTTCCAATTTGTTATGCCTTGTTTATATTTGTCTCGTTTATCCCAATATCACTGTACTGGTAAACAAAATAACCAGATATTCACACATATCGTACATAGATGACCATGTATAAATATTGAAATCTTCATCCAATCATTCATATGCCACTCCAAATGACCAGCCATGACAACACCCATTAACAAAAGTCAATCGATAGCAGATAAAAAGTGAAAGTGGAGAGGATAAAATGACAGATAAAAACCTTTGAAGTGCCAACAGCTACGCTGATATCTATATAGTCTCTGTATATTATATCATCCCCATCAATGACTGCATTTACAATGGGCTGATTCTGGAGTGCATTCACAGCAGCCTGGAATAGAGAAAATATATATACATGAGGAAATAAACATAAAAACTCAGCCAACGCACATTATCCTCCAATAGTTTGATATTGTACTTTGACAAACCCGGACATAAGTCCCAATTTGACTCCATGCTTTTCAACAAAAGCATCCTTATAATCAGCACGGAGCTTCATCAAATTAGTCCTACCACAATGAGCAGAGCAGTCAGGGAGAGAATGATGAGAGTAATCCAAGGTATAGAAGGCCTTGGTAACAAACACAACATCAATAATATTTATTAGAAAGAGGAAGTCAAGTTTTTTTTTTCTACATAAATGGACCTACGTAAGCACTCAGTTTGCTTCATTTTTTCACTTCAAATTTAATCAGCTGAATGTCACATGATACTCAGAAAATTGAAAACCCTTAAGTAGTACTAGTTATTAGAGATAATAATAAAACTATTTATAAAGTTCCACTCAAAAGTTTAAATTTTTGAGTTGAAATGGTTCTTAACATGGTATAAGAGTCTCTATAACTGAGGGGTCAAGAATTTATTCCTTGTCGACCCCTATTTTCTTAATTAAAAATTAAGTTTTAGCACAAGCTATGGTGGGCTTGTGCTTTGTTCACATTTCAAGCTCAAAAAGCTATCATAAGAGGAAGCGTGCTAGAAATTATGATAAATTTATTCATCAGCCTTCACTCAACAACTTGAACTTTTAAATTAAAATAGTTTTAAACAGTAGTAGCAGTAATAGTACAAAGTAACAAGTCTAACCTAAACTAAACTGGCTAGTTTATGTATACTAACATAGATAAGATGAGAAGATTACATCATTGATATAGATGAGTGGTAATGCCTCCCTGTAACCCTTACTCCTTCCAAAAAATGAAAAAAAAAAAAAAAAGATACAGAAACACATAATAACAGAGGAAAATTTGTAACATGTTTTGTTGATCTGACACAAAGACAAAGAAAAGTAACAAAATTCAGTCGAATTTCATTGCATCATTTGGTAAGAGTAGCAGACAGACTCTGGGTTGTGATTGGTAAGTTTACACAAGTCCTGTGCCCATAAATATAAATTAAAAAAAATCAAGATCCAAGATATATAATTTTAAAGAGAGGCATCACCAAATAAAACACAATAGGAAATGTTTACACCCGCAAGAAGAAACCGTAAAGCTGATGGCAAATTTCAAAGTTTCTGTCACAATTTGACAATTGATTAAACTTACATGTCAACTTCATTGAATGTTGTCAGCAATGCGAACGTGTTTTGGGAATCTTTCAACCTTGTAGCAACTCGTTTCCGAAGTCTTGTCATCGGAACCTTTGATAACGAGGGAGGACATCAGGACAACTTCTATGAATGCTTAGCATTATTTAAGTAGGTATAATTATTACAAAACCACAATGACTCACTCTTCTTTCTCTTTCCTTAGGGGGAAGCTGTGGCTCAGTGGGAGAGCGCTGTGGAGGAGAGGGTGCTTTGGGCTTCTCTGTAATAGGGGCAGTTTCAACTTTTGGTGCTTTCTTCTCCTCACTAGTCTTTTTGGTTGGCTCAGGAGGAGGTTTCTCAGATGTACCCTCAGATGGGGCAACATGAGTTGTGGCTTCAGCAGACCTTGAAACGATTGCTATCTTGTTACCAGGTTCAACAGTATCTCCTTCCTTGGCTAAGAGCTGTGAATCATTAATACACCACACAAGCCAAGTTTAACATGCATGCAACAGAAAAAAAAACTCCTATTTATTTGAAATAAAAAATTTGAACCTATGAAATTGTACCTTCTGAATCACACCTGACTCAGGACTGGTAACATCAATTGTCACCTAAGAACAAAAAATACAATAGAATAATGAAATTACATCTTGATTATTTAGGAGTCAAGTATGGTAATCTAATAATAACCATCAAGATCCTTGACAGATAATAGTATAATGCTTCAACAAGTCACCTTATCTGTTTCAATCTGAGCAATTGGTTCATCAACTTTAACACTATCGCCTGGATCTACTCCCATGAATCAGAAAATTACATAGTCAATCACCAAAAAAATGTTAAAAAACAATCATTCAATTAAATGAAAAAAGAGAGAAAATACTAGACAATAGATAACATACTCTTCAAAAATTTTGCCAGAGTGCCATCAGCAATAGATTCAGCTAACGGAGGGACCACAACATCAACCAGATCTCCTTTATAACACATAAATAACAGTTTACCATCTTAAAGATATAAGTAATTAAAAGCCAAAATAAAAAAAGGTAAATGCAACAAAAAAAAATTTAAAAACAAATTGTCTTAATATTTTGGTTTAGTTTTGATTTTGGGGAAGCATAAGCTTAAAGAACAAGTTTTCTCAGTATTTTGGTTCATTTTTGCTTTTGGGGAAGCATAAGCTTATTGTCTCAGTATTTTGGTTTAGATTTGCTTGTGGGGAAGCATATGCTTAAAGAAAAATTGTTTCATTATTTTTGTTTATTTTTTATTTTGGGGCCTGATCGTAATACTCCAAATATCTGATTTAGTCATAATTACTTTAATTTATCAGTGGTAGTACATATTCATTAACAACCTAATTGCCTTTGCCAGAATTTGCCTGAAAAGCATCAAATCTAATATCCCAATTTCGAAGGTAATATTCACAGCACTCAAATTGCAACTAACATAAACCTTATGGCTCCCAATTCACCCTTACCCTCACATATCCCTATGAAACTTCATTTACCTATTTTCTACCATAGATTTACCCCAGAAAATCCACAACCCAAACATTCAGTCGTAACCCTTCTGCTATTTTACATCTTTGGCTGATATATCCACATGCAGTTACCCTTCAATAAAACAAAATCCATCAACTATAGAAGTATATTAAAAACATGAACAATGAAATAGAAACGCCAAAATCTCACCATTATCTGAAGAAAAGGAGCGCCTCCATGTTTTCATGGTAACCGCTTGACAGTTACTCGGAAAAAACTCTCTGCATACCAATAAAGCAATTAAAACAATACTGGTGACAGTAGTCTAAAAAGGGGCCTAGGCTTGCAGGCCATTTTTTTATAATATTCTTTTTAATAAAACATTTAAGGTCCCTAATAACAACAGAAAAATCCCTCTATGAACATCATATATGCATGTTTATTTCATGTATAACAGCATAAGTACAAATTCACACTTATATCAGCATAACCAAGCAAAGACATAATGCTAAATATAAATGTATCCCAGAGAAAATTTGGAGAGTAGTTGATATTAAAAATATTTTCATATTTTCATTATCTTTATTTTTTTATAACACTTCTCTTAACCTTCTAGAGAACCTTGTTGGTTAGGAAACAGAAGATGTTTCCAGATTATTTATTCTCACCCTTCCTTCTGAAATTAAACCCCAAGACTCTTGACTCCAGTATTTCCCAGTCTGGTTAGTGAGTTTGTTTTTGTAGCCATTTCTATTGAATATCCCATCATACCAGGTTTGGCTTTGCATTGAGCTAACTATCCAATATTCCAACTGCTCAATCTTGGAGTTCCCTAGGCTAATTAGTGGCACTGAGATAACAAATTAATCGATCATTGCTTTATCTTTTGGGTAAAAAACAGTAGGGCAAGGGGAGAGTACCAGATGCACTGTATTGGCAAGCACAGAGTCTGGGTCAGATCAGGATGTTGTGGTAACTGAGATAAAGACATCATTGGGACTAGAGAGAACAACGGGGAAAGAAAAAGATATGAAATTCTGAAAATGAAAAGGAACAATGCTGTTGTAGCTTGCTGAGATTGGTGTTAGTAACTTAGTACCTGTTGGGCTAAGTCAGTCTGACACTGAGGGTGACCAAACCTGGGTACACTCAAGAGCACACCCTGGACCAGCGTTAGTATGTTTGGGTTATAGGACCTCAGGGAAAAGGCTTTATGTCACCTCTTCCTGCCACATTGGCACAACCACCTCATTGCCCTGCAGTAACCAATAAGAGAATTACACGTGTGTAACTCTGGTTACTACTATACCCCAGCCAAATGGCTATATTGCCCATTAGATCCAAGAAAGGATCCCAGGACTAACCATGCTAGCATCAATTAATAAAGAACGGTATTGTCTAGGCTTCATTCACCTCATTTTTCACAAAAATACAGACATTTTCAAACGCCTAATCTTTCCCTACTGACTTAAACGTTAAAGGTCCTTCACCAGAGCTCTAGCCCCAGCATCTTTGTCCAGTTTATGTCTCACAAATCAAACCTGATTGCTTGATTGGTACTCATTGATTCACCAGCACCCAACTTGCTGTCAGCAACAGTGGGTCTCTACCATTTGACTGACAGAATGGAATCAAGAAGAAATCAAAAAACAGCGGGGAAATGAAAGATTGTGAAAGCAATCCCATAAAATTCACATATATATGTGTGTGTGAGTGTGCACACATGTGTGTTTGTGTGCGCGTATGTATATTATGTGTGTGTGTGTGTTTTACTGTCTACTTACAAGTATGCCATCTCTTTACAATAGGAAGCATTGAGAACATCTTGTGTTTATTTTTTACGGCCAATTTTAAGAAACATTTCTAAAAACATTATACCAAACATGTATTCTGGCATGTTTTCTTTCAGAGAAAATAAAAACGGAAAATGTTTTTAACCAAGCACACCATCACCGTCTCATTTTACTAGTTCTGAGCCAATCATATCTGCATCCACTTAATAGAACCTTACAGAAATACTTAAAGGTATATATCACTGAAACTGGCGTCTTGATTAAATGGTGTCACTAACCTCGAAGGCTGCAAATGAATCCAGCATCCTGCACCAACAGTACATTTTGATTGCTTAAATTTCAAAATGGCTGAATAATTTATTCTATTGCCAGCTAGAAATATTTAAAAAAAAAAAACAATATACACCCAAAATTACCAGTTGAACTTATGTGACAGAAGTTCCGAACATTTTTACATCCTCCTGGATGATACACAATCTGTTAAACATAATTCAAAGTAGTTGTAAGAACCTTAGAAGAACATCTGAGTCATGACTCATTAAGTCCCCAAAAGAAAAATGATACTATCCTGATAAACAAGAATCGCCAAACAAAATGAGAACAAAGCTCCACAAAAGAAGGGTATGTTCCCTCGAGTTACCCGAAAAAAAAAAAAGATACCTGTTTTTCCACAATGGAAGAAACTCTACTTGGAAGTCCTGGGCTAGGCCGAATTTTCTGCCCTGAGGGACCTTGAAACTGATAGGAATGCAGAGTAGGTGTGAGGCTCCAGTTCAACTTCAGTTCAGGGATTCACATAGACATAATCAAATTGCAATTTAATTACATAAATTTAGTATGGCAAAGTTCTCACCAAAAGAGACGAGCTGCCAGAAGCAACTCTTCGCCTTATGACACCAAACATGTCTATGCTGTCAGAGTTCTCCTCCTCTTTCTGATTTCAAACCTGATTCAACAATGCACAAGTTAAAGAAAATACCACCACAAAATGTATGCACATTTAATGTCTCCGATTCATTAAATTACAGAACAGAAATAATTATTTTTAAAAAAATTCAATTCCAAAACCATTCAATAAAGAAAACCCATTTCAACAGTGCAGATGCAGATTCGCAATTTTCGCAAAAAAATACAAAAGGGATTTTCTTAGCAATGAAAGCAAGAGAAACCGAGGATACCTACAGAGAGATTCAATGGAAGTTACACGGGCTGCGGGACGTAATTGGCAAACTGAAGAAGCCGATCAGAAGGTAGGGTTGTTAATCGCGAAACGGACCAAGATCAGATCGCCGCCAACAAGTACTCTATTTGTCGTTCAACTTACCAATTTTTACGTTATTACTTATTCTGCAGGTTGCTTTTCAGAGTCAACCAGCACGTGACTTTAAATCATTAAAACTGTTTATAATTTTTTTTTAAAAAAAAAATCATTTTATAATCTTTCCAGATTTTTAGACGAGATTATATCTGAATTTAGTTGAGCCCCCCAAATTTTGTACATTGCTATTAACTCACTGTAGCTAGATATTAATTTCGAAAAATAATAAAAAAATTGTACAAATAAATTTATTTTAGATTTTATGCAAGAGCAATACTCTTTTCACATAAAGTAATATTAGTTTCAAAATATTTACACTCATAATTAATTACAACATTATGTAAATATTTCTTTCACTAAACTCATAAATTTTTTTTGTAATTGTAGCTATTTAAATCTTTTTTAGGATAAAAAAAATTTAAAGAAAAGTAAAAATATTTTATTTTAAAATCAAGGGATGCTGTATATTTCTGCAAAAGTTTGTAGCAAACAAAATTAAAGGCTACTTAAAAATTTTACTCAAACATTATTTTTTTTCCAGTCCAAAAAAAAAGTTATTTTAAGAGGAAGAGAGAGAGAGGAATTTGTAAGACTTATAATTTAATCAAATTTTAATGATTTTTTTTTTCTTTTTTCATTCTCTCTTCTACATTAGATTTAAATACGGGGGATCCAAACTAATTAATCAATGCAGGAGTTATCCATGGAGGGCCGGTCAGCAAAAATATTGATAAAATAGTTGACTTTGAAGATTCAATTAAGAAAAGTCCATGTTTCTATGTAATTGTTTATTGTGCTGAGTTTCTCTATATATGGATTCAGCTTTTAAAATTAATTATTTGTTTTCTTATAAAATTAATTCTAAATTTTTTTTATTGAGCCAATAGAGGAAATGGAGAATTACAGTAGTTTTGTGTGTAAAAATACAATACCTTGTAGAAAAAACTATTAAAAAAATTCACGTTTAAAATAATATAATTAATGCATGCTTCCAAGTTTGAAGGCGATTGTGACTGTGCCTTCTGGAAGCATTCCTCATTCAACGGCGAACCGAGAAACAGTCACCATTCATCAATGTTATTTTGATGTATTTAAATGAAAAACAAAAAACAAAAAGATTACACATCACATTATTAATATATTCATTTCTTTAAAAATTATGTGTGTGTTATTCACAGTTCATTTTCATTCGTTAAAGCAGCAAGTGACTTCTAGTTTTAAAAAAAAAAGATTAAATTTTTCAATCTTAAAAAAATATTATGAAAAAAATAAAAAATTATAATTAGTTTAAAATTTAAAAGAGATTAATTTAATAATAATGGATATAAAAATATCATTAGTTCTCACGAAAATAATGTGTGCGTTAGAGGACTTTATAATTTAAGACACTCATTTCAATGAATTTTTTATTTTTTATTAATTTATTCTACTTTATGTACTTAAATTTTGTTCTTATGAACGAGTTTTGACAAGTTTTAAATGTGTTCTAATAGTATTTTAGATTAGACCTAATTATGAGTCAAATTTGAAGTTTTATTTACATAAAATTTATTAATTTTAAGATATATCAAAAGTTAAAGTTTTATAAATATTATTTTAAAGAAAACTATAATTCATCGTGTGTAAAGACTCGGAAGAGAAAATTCTTGATAAATTATATATATTTTTTAAAATAATTTTAATATTTTAAAATACTATTAATTTTATACTTGAAATGTGTTAAAAAGAGTCCTGTTATATATATAAAAAAAGGTTATATTCTCGTATTTTGAAATTGTAACATAAAAAAATGTAAAATAAAATTTAATTATTATGTATTGTAATCATAAATCTGATGCGTAATTCAGATTGTAATTTAACTGTTTGCTGCGGCAGCTGAAGCTATAATCCCTGTAATTGGGGATAAAAGAGCTGCCAGCATCCTTCTTCTATGCCTAAAAGAACGGTTGACTTTCTACTAGAATTGAGGTAACTTTGCAGTCATTTGCAGTATATAACTGACGAGATAAATAGTTATTGTTAATCAGATATTGAAAACACATTAACCTGTGAAGAATAAAATTGGTTGGCCAAAAAAATTTAAAGATAAAATTGATAAAAATTAAATTAAAATTTATTTATAGAGATCCAAAATTTTAAGAATGTTCGGAAGGTCCAAAAAAGATTTAACAAGAATAAAAACCGATAATATCCCTCACTGTATTACCATTTAAAAAATATTCAAATGGAGCTTTTCCAGGCATTAATTACATTATTCAGATTACTGCTTATTGATTCATTAATATATTTATTACACTATTTTTTATTTTATTACAATATATATATATATATATACACACACACACACACATAATTTTTTTAAAAAGTAAAAAATATATTACAATTTAATTTAATATTTCAAATATTTTTTATAAAATAAAAAGCAATAATAAGAAAATAAAATAAAACTTCCGTAAATTTTTTTAATTTAATTTTCTCTAATATTAATTATTTGTTCTTAAAATAATTGTGAAATGATTTAAGTTATCAAAATATTAATTTTTCTTACTTAAAAATTTATTTATAAATTGAGAAAAAATTGAGATTGATATTTTATTTATTTATTTTATAAAAAATATTTAAGATATTTAGATTAAAATATTGTATTTTTTTTAAAAGCGATTCATACATATTTTTATAATAAAAAAATATTATATAATAAGAATATATTAATTAAGATAAAGAAAAATATTTAAATTTTATTTTTAAAAAGTAGTTTGTGTATTTTTTTTAATAAAGAAAATGATGGTATAATAAAATTATTAATTAAAATAAAAAAAATAGTATTTTATTTTTATTTATAAAAAATTATATATATTTTTATAATAGATAAAATAAGTGCATACTAAAATTATAAGTTTTTTTTAAAAATAAAAAATATGTTACACAAATACTTTTTATAAAATAAAAATAAAATAAAATAAAACTTCCATAATTTTTTAAATTCAATATTCTCTAATATTAATTATTTGTTTTAAAAATAATTGTGAAAGAGTTTAAGTTATCAAAATACTAATTTTGTTCACTTAAAAACTTCTTTAAAAATTGAGAAGAAAATAAAATAAAAGTGATCTTTTATTTATTTAGTTTTTGTCTATTTCTATTTTATAAAAATAGTTAATATATTTAGATTAAATTGTTGTGTGTATATATATATATATTTAAGAGATATTCATATATATTTTTGTAATAGAGAAAAATGTTATATAATAAAAAAAAATATTAATTAAGAGAAAGAAGAATATTCAGATTTTATTTTAAAAAATAATTTGTATATATTTTTTTTAATAAAAAATCGATATAATAAAATTATTCATTAAAAAAAGGTATTTTATTTTTATTTATAAAAATTTATATATATTTTTATAATAGATAAAATAAGTATATAATAAAATTATTAGCCAACGGAGCGACGTTAATTTAGAGAGACGCACAATCTGCAGGTGCAAGAGAAACCCCTTGTCTTTCGAGTTCATACCCAACCCAAAGGTTCCTCATTTGATAGTTCCCAATGACAGAGATAGCAACTCTAGACCTCAGAATTGCAAGGCACCAAATCCCAACATCGATCTCCACAAAAGTGTTTATCTTCGTCAACCTCACATCAACCCCACCTGAGAAGTGAAATGTCACATCTGGCATTGAATCCAGATCTGCAAATTTTCCTTTAAAGCACATCTCAAAATCTCCCCAGGCACTTTTTCTAGTGGGTTTATGCACAAATTGACGCATTTGGTTCAAAAATGGCTCGTATCCTTCTGGTACAGGAACCGTCAAAGTGATGCCAGAATCCATTATAACACCACCATCCCCATGATGTCCTTGGAAAACCCCTTCTGGGATTGGAACTTTGGTGTCGCCAATGCTGATTCCATCAAGAGTGACGTAATATGAAGAATCTGTGCCTTCCATTAATGGGGTTAGAATGGGAGAGATCACAGCCCTTGAACCAAAATACATTCTGCTTTCTGCAGAGCCTTTATCATCTGGGATGATCATGCAATGGGAGAACCTTGTGATTTCCAATTGAGAGATCAAAGAGAAGCGTTCACGGTTCAAGCCCAGAACACCATTTTCCTTCCCTTTGAATTCTGGGGAACTTTCAGTGGAGCAGCCAAATTGGAGGTAACCCACATCAACTAAACTTGCACCATCTGGGGATTCAAATGCAAACATGTCATACGAAAGAACCCCAGATGTTTCTGAACCATCAATGTACCTGTTAGAATATTATTACAATTAAAATAGCTCTTAATGGAAAATGTTCAAGTTTACAAGTAGAACCAGTCGTCATTAACATCCTTTTAATACCACTATAAAATAGTCATTAATTAGGCAGATGAGATACAGCATATTTTCATTAAGTTAGCGGAAAAAATTTGAAGAGCTATTTTCTCATTCTTTTGTATATATTTGCTCTTTGTATTAGAAATATGGATGAAAATCATATGCAAAGACATGTTATATTATATTATGTGTGAAATTTGGGTAGAAAAAGGTGTCATAGGGATTTTTTTTTTTTGTTCTCGTGTAGAGGTTGAAGATGAAAACAATATAGGAGTGGATTATTAGTTCTGTTAAAACGGCCTGTGCATCAATTTGTTTAGCCTGCCTATTTATACACACACTATTGTGCCAAGAATTGATTTTGAAAAGCTTATAATTATTTGACGTAAAAGTATTATTTTAATGAAAAGGTTAAAAAAAGTATATATAAAATTGCTTAAAAACGAGTCTAACGTATTTATAACTGTAAGGACAAGTAGCCAGACCTGTCTATTTGGCAGTGCTATCTGGCATAATTTATTATGATAACATATATATTTCTCCTTATTTCAAGTGCTAAAACAACTGTACCTCATATGGTAGGTGCAGGGTTGGCTGCTATCTGTGCAGGTTGTTCTTTCTGAGCCAAAGAGAATGCAGTTGCCAGAACCACAAGATAAGTTTGTGTATGAAGATGACCCTAAAGGGTCAAAATAGGGTACTCCCTTCGTCCAAATGAGGTCACTTCCTGTGTCCAAAACTGCATGAACTGGGGTTGATGGGGTGCCTATGTTGTAGTACACTATGTACTCAAAATAATCCGAAACCAACGTCGATGAGATCTCTGGAGGTGGCTCAGATTGTGAGGTTGCACGCAGGTGAAGGTAGTTCAGGCGTGAGATAGAGCGATGAGCAGCTGCTAAGTGACGATCATAGAGTGTCATGGAGCTATTGTGTAGTGGAGAGCGAGGCGAGTCACGATGGATAAGAGAGATTGCGAAGTCGTCAACATTACTGATGTTGATAGAGTACACTGGTTTTGATGGCAAAAATGTTGAGAAAAGGAGGAAGAAAAGGAAGAGAAAGAGAAAGAGAAAGGAGGAAGCCATTGAGTTTGTTTTCTGTGTAACTAAAGTTGTGTAATGATGCTCATGGCCTTTGATTTTATATGAACGGGAAACGTATCGCCGCACAACGATTTTGTTCTGTTCTTACTATATATAGATGTTCATATAAATGCAATATTGTTTCTTGCCATATGCATACATAATGTGCTTTAAATTTTATTCTAATCTATTATTCATTTGATTCTATTTAGATTAAAAAAAATATTTAATCTATCAACGATAAATAATTTTTTATTTATTAATAATGTTCAGATCGTAACACGTAGTAAAAATAATAATTTTTAAATTTATTTTTATTATATATCATCACATTATTTATTTATAAATATATTTTTTTAATAACATTTTTAAATAATATTTAATATTTTTTTAGGTAAAGTTTAAATTCTTCTGAGAAATGCGTTGAAAGCCTTAATGTTCAATTTTTTGAGCGAGTCTCCATTCCCTCCTCATTTAACAATGACTTTACGTTGATCTTTATGTTAAAGTATAGTAAATTTAACATATTTTTTTAACAGTAATAAACTTAAAATATGTGAATGTGGAGTTAATAAAGATTATCATTGAGATTGTGATCAATAATATTAATATTAATGTGTCGTCATATCTTTTGTTAAAAAAAATTGCACTTGTCAAGGTCATCGTAGTGAGTATTTCTGTCACACAAGCAACCTAAGTTTTGTCACTCACTAAATTGGGCCACCCACCCATTATGTACCGCCCGAACCATCCATCTGCATTTCACTATTCTCCATAAGCTCATGGCTTATTAATACCAAAATTGACGGGCTTGAAAGATTGGGCTAACTTGACTTTTATGGAGTTGACTTGGCCCTGAAACTGTCCAAAAAAATGGGACCCTAGTTCAGGATGATTGTCTCTTTCCGCCAAAATAATAAAAAAATAATAATAATATCCCACCCCAAAGAGGCCGAAACGTTATCCAAAGCAATACTGGGCAGAACGCGATGAACTGAAAGTTGCTGAAAGAAGATAGCCTTTTAGTTTTTACACTGAGCAAGTACAAACTAGCTTCCAGTAGGAGTGGTTTCCATTCCAATGAACTGCATTCAACTCCATCCTCCATTGCTTCCCCTGCATTCGGTGCTCAAACACCAGCAGCATCTGAGGCAGACCAAGCTGCTATGTCTCACCAGCTGTAACCTTGGTAGGATTGTTCCACAGAACCTGCACTTTCCTTCACCGAGTCCAGTGAGGACCAAGGCACTCCCACATCCCCTTGTTATTGCAGCCTCCTCCTCCCCACCCAAATCCATTGACACGTCAGTCTTCCTCCAAACGAGGTTTGCTTCTTTCTCCCCTATATCTTAAAAGAGAGATTCATAAGTAGACTTGAATTTTGTAAATCAAGAGATACATACATATTATTTTATGTCTAATTTAGTTTACTTATCTTTTGTAAACAAGATTTCAAAAACTATAGACATAAAATATAAACCCTATCACACAGCAAAATATAGAATATGAAGTATTGTATAATTCGTTAGCTACTCTTTTTCTTTGTCCTCATGTTTTCTTTATACATTGCAGTGCTCTGCTTCTCTTTGTATACTTGACAGCAAATTTCATTGTGCCAGAACTCATCACCAAGTATTTCGGATTTGACAAACTAAACAAAGACCAGAAGGTTGATGACGTAAATGCTACGGAAGACAAATAGACAGGCACCATCATTAGCAGTCAAACAAAGCTCACAAATGCAAAAACAAGGTTTTGATAGCAAACATGAGAATGGAGCTCAATTGTTATTTGTATTCTGTACTCAGAAGATAAACTCTTATTACAGAATCATTTGCGCTGCTCATTGGAATTATGTGAATTATATTAAACTGTAGCAAGTAGCCACTTTAAACAGGTGCCATGATGCTCTCACCAAACCAAATCAAGTATCACTAAATCGACTGATGAAGGTCGAAAAGATATATCTTCAATTCCTTCTGTGATTAAACAAGTATTAACTTGATACAGAATTCAACGATCAAGAATTTGGAAAAAGAATAAGAAAAGAAAATTTACAGTTATCTGCAAGGAGAGAAGGGGAGAGAAAGAGAGAAAAAAAAAACATGTTTATCCTAAATGAAAAGAAGAAAGCTCATAAGAACTTTGTCGAAACAACTGTCCAATCACTTTCTGGACTTGGTGGTTTCTCAGCCAGGGAAGGGCTTCCAGGCTTAGGAGTCTTCCTTGCAAATACAGATGATTTGCTGTCAAAGAAACTTGAAAAAGATTGCCTTTCAGAGTTTATCTGGTCTTTGGAGATGGCTTTTCTTGCTGGTTTCTGTTTGCCACCAAAGATAAAGCCAAGCCTCTTAAACCGATGCTTTGGTTCACTGGGAGACGTAGGTGATTCTTCAGTCTGCTTGGTCATCTTTAGTGCTTCCTCAGGCCTTATTAACATAGTCTCCACTGTTTCATATACCTAGACCAGGAACGTGACCATTAAATATTGATTTCAATAGAAATTACTATGAAATAGTTGTAGATGGTAATTTATCAAATACCCAGTATCACTATCACTATATTTACACAGATTAACTTTCATTCCCATGTGCTCACAGATGGAGTTATCTTGCAAAGAACAGCTTTGGCACAATTTGAACCATCCTAAAGAGTTCCTTTTCTATACCAGACTCCGTTTAAACTATTATTGAGTCTTCAAATTCGGTAGAAGATAAACATTTCTGGAATTCACTCCACTGGAATACATATTGACTATTTCACCAAGGTGAGAACTAATACTAGAAATGGGATTCCTTACAAGGATTTTTGAAGCACCTAGATAACTTCATAAACTTGTCACTTAGTCCATAAGTACCCACCTGGCAGAGTTCATCGACTTTCTCACTCCAACTGCTGCCTTGACAGGTAGCAACTACGTAATCCTTGCAGTCAAAGAACAACTTAGAGAAGTCACTGATACCAGACAGCAGAGGTTCAGCAATCGCAAATCCTAAACCAAGCTGCATAATCCAGACAAGAGAATATGATTAGCATAGCAAAAAAATTATCCTAAGTTTTATCAATTGAATTTTTTTATTTTTTATTTTGCAACCACCTATCACTGAAATCTAGCAACTTGTTCAAAGAAGAAAAAAGTTTGAACTTCTATCAGGAAGGTATATCTGGCTGCATAATCAATACTCCTCCAACGAAGTGGTGTGTGTGCAGGTGTCTGAGTAAGAGTCCCTCACACATGTATGACGTATAGAAAATATATGCCCTTACTTAGTGACTGTTTTCTGAAATGACCTGAGAAAGATCTAAAGCCTTGTAGTCATCCTTTCATTAGGTCACTTTTCAGGATGTGAAATATAAGCACCCCTTTCCTTACACCAAAAAATTAGGATTTAAAGTGATACTAGGAAATTCTTAGAGGTGCAAATATTATTTTTTTGGAGTACTAATGTACATGTGAGTTTTACATGAAAAGTAATTTATTTTCCCTCACCCATTAGAAGACAGTAATGTTTGCAACAACCAAGTAGCATAGTAGTGTGCATCTCAAGAATCACTTCAATTATTTATCTACAACAAAAGTAACTAACATGGTAAACAAAAATAAAGAACTTACTAAAGAAAGAAACAGTTGTTCAAAAAGCTCAGAAGGCTGGATATCCTCAAAAGCATTCAGGATGCCCTCCCTACAATTACAAATCCATGTAAAAAGCTTGTCAATTTAGATAGCTCCAAGAACAAAAACTAAAATTATACACAATGATAATTAATTAGAGTTACACTGCTAGATCCTCATCAAAGAGAGGTGACTGTTTAACAGCTGGTACTGGTTTAGATGTTTCCCACAATTCCCGCCACAAATTACCTACAATCAAAAAGTGAAATTCAGAGAAGTTTCCTGATTTGATATAATAAGAACATAAAGCAGCTGTTTCTAGCAGTGCCCATGTTTCTTACAACATATACATGTCATAACGTAGGCATAGAAATCTTAACTGAATATGTATGCCAGACATAGTGAATGCAATTTAGTTATAATTTATCTTATTTAATTACCATAAGTACTAAGGCATAAGATGTCAAAACATTAACTCAGTGGTTTACCAAGGCTAACAGTTAGGATTATGAGATCTGAAGATCAATGCCTGAATTAACTGATCGATGAACAAATAATTAATTCAAGAATTTTAATTTTAGTTTCAATGTCAGATAT
Source organism: Gleditsia sinensis (assembly GCA_037074535.1). Classification (NCBI taxonomy): domain Eukaryota; kingdom Viridiplantae; phylum Streptophyta; class Magnoliopsida; order Fabales; family Fabaceae; genus Gleditsia; species Gleditsia sinensis. Next base: position 14,424,086 of record CM073472.1, read on the forward strand.
TCTGAACCAAGATTCATGAAGTTCACAATCTTCATAACAAACAGCCCCAGGAACACATTAAGGTTTTACCACCTGTGGTCATTAGAACATCAAAAGCGTCAGTCTATGATCCCATAAAGCAATTCATCAACGTTTATTTATTTATTTAAAGTCATAGTACACTCAGTGCATGGGATGCGCATAAATTAAATCACGGACTCTGAATATGCAACAAAACATAGCTTTAGAAAATTATTTCAGATGATCCCAGAACAACAAAGGGTTGAAGAAATAGTGCATAAAACAGAAACAAATTTAAAACGTTCAAAGACATCATAGTCCATGTAAAGTTTACAGAGATACTAATTGCGACACATCAAACAATTTTTAAAATTACAAATGATAGGAGAAATACTATATAACAGCTTTTGAATTTTCTACATATTATGTCATGAGTGGGAAAAGACTTTATTGTTGTTATTGTTATTGTTGTTGTGTGTCATAAAGGCAAAAAACTGGTGAACCAGTGAAGAGATGGACAGAATTTCCTAGCTTTAGAGTAATGGTAGAAAAAGAAGAGAGCACATGGAGATAGAACCCCTTTTCCATAGAGGTAAACAGTGTTTATAGTATAGTTTAGCAGTGGTCAAGGCACATTTCAGTTGCATTTTGCGATGTTCAACTGAATCTAACAATAAAAAAAGTAATAAACTTTATTATATCATTCTCTTAATAAGATAGATATAAGATTCTTGCCATATTCTAATCTCTTCGACTAAGATATGGGCCACCAAGCTGAGGAGTTTAAATCACAAAAATGCCAATTATTTCTGGCATATAGACTGTGGAGTCTGAGCACAACTTTCTTCACTGGTCAGCAAACTACAACTTCACCCAGATGATAGGTAAATCATATAAGCATATTGCACATATTTTCCTCACTGCTGACAAGGAGCAGTGAAATAATATTTTCAGTCCAAGCAAAGAAAATTTGCAATTTTATCTTATGCTGATAGTCCTTCAACATATACATTGAACAAAAAAATGTGCAGCCGCAGAACCTAAGTAACAATAAATAATAAGAAAAAAAAATTGTACTACACCTTCTTTTTGCATTCGCCGGCTTAGGTAACCTCTGGTGGACAATGACTCACCAGGGTCACCACCATCAGAAGAATCTTGAGCCTCAGTACTTGGTTCACTTTCTGTCCAATCAGGAGGAGAGTGCCATCTTACAAAATCTTCCAATATACAACCAGGGTTTGCAGCCTAAAACATGATTGTAAACAGCACATACTTCAATGGAAATTAGGCACATTCTAATAGTTCCAAGCATTCAGAATTTCGGTATGAAAGGTTCTTTTCAAGGGAGAGCTTTACCTTGAAAGCCTGCATATCGGAGAGGAGTTGAGAGCACCCAGCACCAACACTAACCATCAAAGATCAGGAAAATTATCAAGAAATTCCTAACTGATACTTATTATAAGTTATTACATTACAAATGCAATGAAATCTAAGCTAGCATTTAGCCAGAGGAGGTCTGAGCCAATCTTGTACATATTGTAAGAGATAGATACATGATAATCAATACATCACAAAATAAAATTTCATTCGGTCCACAATTTGCCAATATAATCTGGCGATCAACCAGTCCATTGACCCAACTGCTAGAAGATTGGTTATGTCATAAGGCTAAAAGAAAGTTGAGGTGGCAACCCCAAAATCAAACAACTTTGATGCAACGAAGCAGGGCAGTGACATCATTAACATGAGGGGAATATTTGTAAAAAAAAATATAAAATTTATATAACTAAATTATCTAAAAAACTAAAACTTATAATGCAAACTTCATAAAAAAATATAAAAAATACAAAAAACAGGTACTGGAAATCTGAAACAGTACTCAATTTAAGTGCAAACAGTAACATAAAATAGTAACATAACCAGAAAAATGAACTGAAAAAAAAAACATAAATGGGGGTTTGGCAGTACAATAAAACTGGCCTAGAAAGGAATTGTTTTTGTGGAGGATTAAGAACTTAAAACATGCTACAAATAAATGTTGGGAGAAATTTAGAATGCTAAGTCTAGCGTTTGGTGACCAGAGAAAAGAGAAAAACAGGGGAACAGTGTTTTTTGGCACGAGAGGAAAGCTAGAAGAAATGAGCCCAATTACCAAGAAACACACATCAAACCCTCAATGGAGACTCTTTCAGTCTTTCCCAGTCAACAGCTCTTGAAGCCCATGCTTCTAACTTCAATATTCCATGCTAAGAAAACTCACAAATGGTAGAACAGATTGAATCAAATGGATGTCTTCTATGTTCTTCTTGTGTTATTAAAGCTTTATATATATTAAATTTATTCACATATCCCTTTTAATTGCATAACTGCTGGATAGAAGTAGGTTCAAGTTAAGATTATGGGACCATTTGTGCCAAAAATACAAGATGCGGCTGCTTCATGCATCACCTGCATTGCTGGAAATGCAGCGCATCACCCTGACATCAGGCTGCCTGATGCAACAGCCTCAACCTGCCTTGCCTCAACCCTGATGTGGCTGCATCAGCCAGGGTTGATAACATTTTTAGAATTTATAAAGGAACAGATCAAAGCAGACAATAATACCATTTAAACCTTGGGAAGCTTCATTTTTACAGCTAGCAAAACAAGTCCAACTTAAAAACAAGCATGACTTCACCACACTTTTTGATAATATCCTTATGTGATGTCTAACATCATTGACTACAAATTTATCCATCAAGAAATTTTGTTAAAGGAGAAAGTACAACCGGAGAGTAACAAATGGTCCATTAAATCAAGAAAAAAAGGAAGAAAACACAAGATATACATCAAAATGATAAAGTCTTTCCACCTTTTAGAATGTCTGTAAACAAAATCCCCTTAAAAACCTCATTAGATACACAGCACAATGATGCTGAAAACATAATGCCATCTCACAAAAGGTAGACTGGAGAGTAGATTTCAGCACATCCACTTCCAAGACAAAATAATATCCCAATCATTCTTTCTAAACTAGAATAATATAAAGCTACTTACAAGGTCCCCTTATTTGTCTTGTGCCACATTTACCAGGGCGCAACAAGAACTAACTAACTGACCAAATATTATATCATAATATGATCACCACTTATTCATATAAAGAGAAAGCCATGCAATTTTATAAGCCAACATAAAGAAAAAGAAAATGGCCAGTAGCGATTGGCTCAAGCATGTGGGTAAATTTTTTTAACCTACCCATCAAATGAAAAGATAGATAGATAGATTAGAGAGAACTATAAAAACAAAACTGGAATGTCATTCTGAAAAAGAGCCTTATATAGATAGATAGATAGATAGATAGATAGATAGATAGATAGATAGATCTTAAGATAATAAACTGGGTCAGATCAGATGGGTCTCTGTTAGTGTACAGACCTCCCTGTCCGCAGCACAAACTCCTCATTTTCTTTGATCAGATCTTCTGTAAGCAAAGGTCCTTCCTACATGTAATTGTCACAGAGATCTCAATTATAGGAGCAACTTCAAATAGGCACTTGTTTAAGTTATCAACCAAACCTGCATGATAGGAGAGTACACAGGCTCGCCAGTTTCTAACAATGTCAGATCTCCAGATGGGCAATCAGCACCAAGTCGAAGAACAAGCTCCCCAGCACTTAATCGAGCATATAGAACAGGGCTTTCCGGAATGATGTCACTATATTCAGATGATTCTTCAATATTTGAACTACTTTCCATCAAGATATCCATAGCTTCAGTGGCAATAATACGACGCCTTCTCCGAGAGATGCAACAATTAATTACTTGAAATTGTTGATACAGAAGACATGACTTAAGATCTGGAATCTCATCCTGGGGGACTCCGGGTAAGTGTTGTTCCTCATACCAAAGTTTTCGCATCTGCATATGTATGTATACGTATATATATATAAATAAAAACTTCTATCAGCTGCAAAACAAGAAAGCAAAACAGGAAAAGCATTACTGCATCATTATTCAGTTTCAGTCACGATCTCCAAACCAGAAGTTTACAAGGGAAACCTTTCTTTTCTTCTCATGAACAAGAAGATGTAAAATAAAATACTACGCTATAAATCTTGTCAGGATAAATAGCATTGACAAGCTTTAAAAAGAAATTCAAAGTCTCAATGTAGCTAATAATACAGCATATGTGTTCTTTGTTGTCTTGTTTTACTCGTCATTTGTTTGCAATGAAGGAAAGGAGGAAAAATTCAGAAGCAAACTTTATTAGACCCACATCAAAAAATATAATAACAAGGAAAATAAGCCTTTAATTATAAGTTATGACAGAAAAAATCTGCCCAATCTGCCATCTATAACTACTAAAAAGATTAAAAAAGAAAAAGAAAAATACTATATTACTCAACATGCATTATGTGATCTCCAATCAAGATACAATCTGCTTAACATTAAGTATCCTATTTTATAAGAAAAAAATCCAACTCGTAACCCTTATAAGCCTCAAAGCAACATTTATTTAAGCAGAATAAAATAAATAATAAATCAGAGAAAAAGATCAAGGAAGCAAAATAAATCTATAATTTTGGATCCATAATAAATTGTTCATACAATATTGGAAACAATCAGTTGTTAGAGTTATACATACTTCAACAACAACCCTGCACCAAAACAGAGCCATTTTTCGAAGGGTTCTGAAATTTCCGATTATTTCAGCTAGCTTAACAACAAGGCTTTCAGGAGGAGCACCATGAATTTCTCTTGGCAAAGATGTTATGGCAATTTCCTCTGAAACAAAGTTGATCTTCCTTCTGAGGAATTCTCCCTCTGCGAATATCTTGCAAATATTACCACGGAAGTGAAAGATCACCACAGTATAAAGCATTAAGAAATTTATATATAGACATAAAAACGTTCATTAATACAACTATATTATCAGCAAACCACCTAACAACCATATACCTGGATCAAATAAAGAATTAATCAAATAACCAACGTTCTCGTCTTTACTAAACTCAGAGGTAAGTTTGTCCTCCTTTTCACCCAACACTAAAGCCTTCACGGCAGAAAGACTTAAGCCGGCCTTCTCTTTGACAGGCGAAGAATTTAGTGATGAAGTTACGAGATCTTTCAATGACTTTGTTTTCTTTCCGGCCCTGAAAAAAGGTCCACAACATTTAGGGAATAGCCTAGAATCATAAGATGAAAATCTTTCTCAAAACAAGAATCTTAAAAATTTATGCTACTCTTGCTTTAGCCATTATAACAAGATAATTAACAATAGAACAGCATTTATTGCAGGTAAAAAAAGCTTCCTCCAATAATTAAAAACGCCAAATAGGAAAGGACCTTTCAGTTGTATGAGTGCAGCAAAACAAATCTATCTCCTACTTAGAAATAAATTTCAACTATGTAGAATTTTTTAGTAGCTCATCAAAAAGTAGCAGCATGATGGGCAACAAAAGTGAAAGAATTGCAAACAAGTATAACTTACTCAACAGCTACTGCCAGCTGCTTCAGTGCAGATGATGGAGGAATAGGGTCTTTAGTTGCAGCAGTTAAGCCTTCAACCGAGGGGATTGCTTCAGAAACCTAAAATTAGTTTTTTTTTCTTATACATCATTAAAGCAATCCATTTGTATAATCAAATCAGCAAATGAATGAGAAGATACCAATAATTCTTTTCAAATAGTTTACTGGAAAGGCTATTGAAGTAGTTAACCATTAGATTCATTATTCGCAAACATTCAAAATTTATCACAATTATAGTATGCATAAACATAAGTTCTATCTTATAACTTTAACTTATTTGTGAAAGTTGATGCCACAGTCTCACAGACAGGATGTTTTCTGTCAGCGTACATTATCATAATTTCCTAACACCTTGGCATTACTACCTTGTTTAGAAACTCAAGTCTTCTGCACAAATAGGAATGTAAAATTATTGAATTAAAATGTTTAAAATCCTCTTACCTTGGCCTCAAGATCATTTTTCATATTCAGGATGTACAAGTTTTCGTCATAAAATGGAAAAGCCATGGTTGTATCACCAACTTTATCTCTATCTTCAACCTCTTTTCTCCCTATCCGAATATTCTTTATTCTATCTTGCCAATCCTGCTTTATTCCTATATGTGGAGGTCTCCACTTCTTGAAATCACTGCGAAACTGCACCATCCCATTTCAAAAATTGTGTAAGAATTTAGTACTCACTATAGGATCTATGTTGCCTAATAAGTACCTACACTACACATAACACAAACAAATAAACAAACATGTCTTAATTATCATTAAGCTAAGAGACATTTCAGTCTAGAACTTTCACTCATAGGAAAGTAGCATCATAGGGAATTGGAAAACTACTAGCAAATAATCTATCAATAATTTTCGATAAAAGTGGGACGTATTCTTCATGCTTTGCATGGATACTGCGTTAATTGATTAAAGGCCACAAAATTAAAAGACAGTCTGGGAAAGATTTAAATAGAAAACCTAGCTTATTAGATACAAAAAATAATGAACCTAGACACATCAAAGATTTAAAAAAAAAATCTGATCTAGCTTTTCATTTCCCATTTGATCTTCAATTTAAACCTAATAAAACAAACAATTATACTTTTTATTGGCAATCAAAATGCACTACCATGCCGCCACAGTTGAAAAGGAATAGGATATAAATAATCAACCTTGTAATGAAAGAAGTCAGATACACGAGTTCAAAATTTTTTTTTTCTTGATTAGTAAGCACCGAAATTTATCGAGAATAATGAAATGTTTCTTCTATGTCCAAATTCAAAACTACCAAAAGGAGAACAAAAATTAATCTCATCGACATTACCTTTGACTCGCCCTCGTTCTGAGGAGATTCATCTTTTTCTTGCCTTGTCAAATTGTCGGGCGATTGTTTATCAGGATCTTCACCGATCAAAAATTGGGTTAATGCTCATTCAAAAGAATTAAATGAAATTTCCCAATAAATAAAAAAGTAATATATTTACACGCCTATAAAAACAAAATTTAAGAGGAAAAGACTGAAACGAAGCGTGGCCAAAAAACATAGCAAATGGTTATGAAAAACTTTGAATGGAAAATGATAAAAATGAAAAAGGGCATGTGTCAGCAGAGTAAAACCTCGATCAGATTTGAAGTCCGAAAGAACACGCTCCGCTTTCGCAGCAGCAGAATGGAAGGCAGTCCTCGCTTTGGAAACAAAGGAGGGCGCCTCCATTTCCTACGCGGGTGGTGCGCAGGTTAAGGCGGACTCAGTGATTCTCTCTCTCTCTATCTATCGAAGAGTTAAAGACTCGGAAGGGAAAAGGGCCATAGCTGTAGAAATTGATGTACTTCCAGTGAAAAGACTCAGAACGTTTCCAAGAAGAAAAAGAAGGTGAAGTAGACAGATAAATGAAAGCTCGGAAAAAAAGATCAGGTTGTGGGTGAAGCTGAAGCTCACGCTCAGTATGGAATGGAAGCTGAGACAGAAACCAAGCGAAGTTCATAAATCCAGAATATTACAGTTTAATATTTGAACGCTGAAATTTTTTTAAAAAAATTACAATATTTTATATTATTATTATGATTATTATTAATTAACGCAGTTGCCGGCCTTAAACTCGTTTTGGGAAATTCATGCCCGCCCGGTCCTTTCCGGGGATGCAGACATTGGCGTGCCATAAACAATTAAACAAACATGGAAGAAACTATAAATAAATTACATTTATATTTTTTTAAGTTGTTAAAATTTACATTCACTTTTTTTAATTTAAATTTATATAAAAATATTCTTTGTATTTATAAAATTATTAATATAAATTATATTTTATATATATTTTAAAAAAAATTATAAATAACTAATTTAATAACATACAAATTATCAAAATCTTAAATTAATACTTATATAAGAAAATATAAATATTATTTTCATAAATTTAAAAAAAATGACTTTAAAAATTATAAATTAATATTGAAATATAAATATCTTAAATTATAATTTTGAGTAATTAGCAAATAACAAAAGAGAGTTAACTTCAATTCTTCTTAAATTTTGTATTTTATCAATTTTTTTGTTTAGTCTCATAGAAAATGACTATTGGCTTTCTAAAAATTATGAGTAATTAAATATTCAAATAATGCGTTGGTTAATCCATCAAGGTCAATGGCTTTTAATAAAAATTACAATTAAATGGGATCCACCTTTCTTGGCCAATAAGTAAACAGCCCTCAACGCATGGAATTAACGAGAGAACTTTGTCCCAACTCTTAACAGACATTACAACAAGGTCAACCACCTTCCACGCGCTATTACAGTATTCCCCTTTCAAATGCATCACCTATTTTTGACTTTTTTATTATTATTAATATTTAAATAATTATGATTTGATCAGAGTCTAAAAATAAGCATAAATAAATGGAATTGAATGGATAAGTTTACAAAATAAAATATTTAAATAATTTGAAGTTAATTTAAATTACTTTTTTTTAATTTGAACTCAACTTGATTTAAAATTATTTAAAATTTTGAAATTATTTAAAATTTTAATAATATTCAAATTGAGTTAATTCAGTACTTAACCTTGATTAAATATGATTAGAGTGAAAAAAATTAAGTAAAGTTTATATAGACGTCACCTCCTTTTCCCTTCCCCTCTCCAATCAATCACGATGCTATGCGGTATCATATTGTGTTTCAATTATGATTATTTCAATTAATATCAAATATGAAAGCATCGATCTTTTCCTTTTTTATTTTAATATTAAGTGAAACCTTATTTTTATATATATATATATATATATATATATATATATCCTTTGTTATTATTATTATTTTTGGTAATTATTATTATTTTATTAAAACTTAGGATGTAATATTTATATTTATAATTAATTTTTAATAAATAAATATTACAATAAAATAGTAACTCTTCGTACGCGCGCGTGCGTGTGTATATTATTTGAAAAGTATGATTATGGAAAGAATTAATTAATTAAAAAATTAAAGAAATAAATTCACAGCCCTGCGAGTATCAAGGGATCTGCTTAAAAAGAATGATATCTCATTATTATTATTTTTTGTTGTATATTAAAAATATTTTTAGACCAATTTATATATTAAAAAAATTAGATTCTTTTTTAACCGAACTGAAGAAAATATATTTTTTAAGTGTTAGTCTTAAAGTTTAAATTCAAAAAATAAATGTATAAGACTGATTATATCGATTTATATAATATAATAAACTTTTATTTAATTGTGAATTTTTGTTGATTCACGAGTCACCATCTAATTTTTTTATTTTTTTTTTTACGACAGGTCCCATATTTCAAAACAATTATATTATATTAACAAAATTTTAAGCTTACTAAGAAGGAATTACCCTGTAGGAATTCCTTATCCAAAACGCACGGTGTATGGTAGTTTCCCGCTTCAAAATTTATGTCTTTTGTGGATAAACAATATTTTTTGCTTTTGTTTTTATCTACCAGAAAGAAAACTTTGTCACTTTCTAATTTCATAGTATTCTAAAAGAGAAGAAAAAGACAAAATTTCAAATTTTGAAATCAAAACAAGTAATATATTTCTTAAATTGCAAGTTATAATAATATTTAAATCCAACTAATTTTCTATTTTATTAAATTTTTAATATTTATTTGTTGAAAAAAAAAAGAGATTTAATATTAATTACTAAGATTGCTAGTGGGATTTTACCTGTTAAAAAAATTAAAATTTTCCAAATAAGAAGACTATGTTTCCTTACTATAAGTCAAAGAGGGGCCAAGGTCAAGTTTTTCCATGTTTGATGTCAAAGAGTGGGATTTTACCTTCTTTCTTTCCATAGTGCAATTGCCCCTAAAAATCAATTTTCAAACAATTAAAATTTTAGGAATTTACCGCCCTTTTACAAAAATTATTATAATACTAATAATATGATATTTTACTCCACGAGTTTTCAATTATTATCAGTATATTAAGTTTTAAACTTACGTTTTACTCCTTAAAATTATAGACACATTGGGCTGTTTGATTTACTTTTATTTTTATTAAAAACAAAAAATATGATTAAAAATGTGTTTAATAAAATATTGGATAAAATATTTTTCAGAATAATGTAAAAGCAAGAAACATTTTAAAAATGACTGGTGACATTTTTTATAATTTTAAAAGAGGGTATTGTAGTTTTAAAAAAAAAAAAATTTTATAGAAAATCAAATCCAAAAATAGAATAACATTTGTAAAATCTTTGATTTGAAAATAAAGTTGGATAGATTTTTAGTTTCATAAAATAAACATATTTTTTAAATAATAAAAAATTATAAATAAAATTAAAAAATATAAATTTAAAATATTTTTATAAACTTAAATTATATATATATATATTATGTGTGTGTGTGTGTGTGTGTTATGAAAATTATGACAAGAGAGATTTCCGTGTATCTTTTGGTAAAAAATTTGGGCCAATAAGACCCGACCAGACTTTGAGTGGGCATAACCCAGAGCCTGACTCGGCCTGCTGGATTTGACCGCCCAATATTAACCCATGGTCAGCGAGGGTTAGACCATAGTTTCACACGTGGCAAATTATGATTGGTTGAACTAGCGTGGTTGCGTATGAGAACGCTGGAAGCAGGGTGAGTACCCAGAGACTGGTCCTGCATTTTCTATTTCCCTTCACGCGAGTCCAATTTCTTCCGCCAGCTGTATTTGGAGATGTTCTTTCAAGCTTGGAAGCAATACGAGAATGAAGATGTGGGATTGGTATCATCGGTGGGTCGTGTTTTGCTTTGTATGCATATTTTTTTCTCTGCAACTGAGAAGGGTTTCTTCAAGCTCTCCTAGTCTACCCACTGATCATGTATGTAAAATGTTCTTGTTTCTTCATTTTTGTTTTTTTTTTCAAATTAGAAATTTAAATCTATTTGTGTTCTGCATGTAGATAATTACTCGAGTTTGTTATGATTTCTATAAAGTTTGGAGTACCTTCTCTATGATATGTTCGTAGATGGGCTGGAGCATTGTTTATGAATTTAGTTAGCACCAGATTAATGTGCATTTTCGACTTGAGGATTGCATACTAAGTTCTAACTCATTTTTTAGCTAGCTCCTTTAATCTCGAGAATTGTATGCTATTAAAATTTAATGGTTCACCACACTACTAGCTACCTTCAGAACTGCGTTACTGTATGTGCCTTTCCGGATCCACTTCAGCTATAAAGTGAAACCCTGGTCACCTTTTGTTCATTTTTTGGCCAACCTTTTATATTTCCTTATTTCATCGACATTTGGAAAGTAAACCTTGAATATATTTTCTTTTTTGGTTGGTTTGTTACAGGGTTATAAAGATTCAACTTCAGGAAGGTGAGTAGTTTTTTCTAGACAATTGATAAATAACTTATATGGTGTGTTAATAATACGCCCAAATAATTTGTTTCTTCTTTTATCTTTTCTTTTGGTCAATGTTTTTGCACTTCTTCCATTTCTATTTCCAGGAATTGGTGTCATGCCTAATATATAATGTCAATGTTCAGAACTTTGAGTCAGGAGCAGGTTGGTGATCATGAAATACATTGCTCTAGAGAAAGAAGTAGAGCAGCATGGAAGATAATTGAGGAGGTATTAAAATAGTTTCTAGTTTGTGCCTTTATAGATGCTATTATGGAAGCTTGCATCATTATAATAGCTGGTAAAGAGTACATTTTCTTGATACATGATGTTTGCAACAGTACTTGATGCCCTTTGTGGAGAAAGAACGATATGAAATCTCAAAAAAGTGTAGGCTTCACCCTGACAACGATCTATATAGAGATCAGGAACAACATAAGTTTCATATAGATATAAATGAATGGCAGTGCGGGTACTGTAAGAAAAGTTTCTACGAGGAGAAACATCTTGATCAGCATTTTGACAACAGACACTCCAATTTACTGAATCTGGTAAGTTTCTTCTTGTACTGTACTTTGTTTGTGTTCCTTTGATGTCAAACAAGTGATTAAAAGAAAGAATTAAACTCTTCTGTCAAAAGATAAAAAATAGATTTAGACTGAAACAATAAGAATTCATGCCATCGGAGCTAATGGATTTTAAATTTCTCTTTTATTATTATGGTCATTTCAAGAGGAATGTGGGGATGTAAAAATGGCATGATCCAGTATCAATCTTGTCTTGAGATGGTACTTTGGTCAAGCTGGGCGAGAAGCTGGACTAGTTGCCTGGGACTTAGTTGGACTTAAAGTCTTTAGGATATAACCTGAGCTCTAAAGCACAAATAATTCAATAAGTGAGCACAACTACTCCCCCAAAAATAATACATGTCTTAGATCTTTGCTTTATCTCCTGGGTAATTTTGGTTTGTCTACGATATTTTAGGATGTGTGTATCATCTTATGTGGTTGTTGTTGTTCTTCTTCTTTTTTCCTACTCCCTCACTCTTGGGTTTAAGGCTGACTGTGGAGAACATTCTTGTTTCTTGCTGTATTGACTATTCATTAGTTGGATCATCTCTTGGCAATGTTTCATAATATAGCTAGAAACACCTCAAGAAAATTAGGTTAAGTATTTACTAGAGTGATTTGTGGCGTGCTTTGATTGTGTAACTTGCCTATCCATATTTGGTGCCTACTTAAGGAATTTTTTTTTTTCAAATTGATATTGCAGAAAGAAGTCAAAATTGTTGACTTTCTAAATGTTTATATTAGGCATCCAATATTGTTGACTTTCTAAACTGAAGTATGCTCATTTTTTACATTAGGAGTGTACACGGTTCAGTTTTGGAGGCTCAACTAAACTGAACCAATTACAAGTTTTTAAAAAAAATTTGGACCTATTTGGTTTGGTTCAAAATATAAAACCGAACCCAACTGAATGCATAAGAAATTGGTTCGGTTTGGTCTAATCGGCTTTTTTTTTTGGGTTTGGGTGTGGGATTGTTGCTGCACTGCGAAACACGATACTCTCCCGAACAGCTACCTTATAATGAGACATCGCACAAGATCCAATTTAAGCATTTTGAAATTTTTGATTGGAGGTTGCCAAGTCCTTGTGCACTATTAAAAAATTTCTGTGGCAGTGTTTAATATATATATATATATATATATATATATATATATATATATATATTAAATGGATGTGAGTCAACGGCTCTAAAATAATTTATGTCCTGTAATTGTGCCACTTGACCAGTTTAGAGAATCTACTGAAGACCCACCATCATTTAACCACATCCATTTCAAGCATAAAATGCATTATTTAATTTAATTTAAGACTCCAAAAGTTTGAGTGTCTGAGTGGGCAGTCGACGCTTGTAACGTGATTAGATAGAACAAGTCGGACATAACAATTTAGTTTGCTCAAGATGCAGCTCTGATGATTTGATGGGTGATAAGAAATATTAAATAATATAATATTATAATATATAATATATTAATCGGTTGGTTCGATTTAAATTTTTTTTGAACCAAAAATTGAATCGAACTAATCGGTTTTTTAAATAAAAAAACCGATTTAAACTGCTTTTAATTGGTTTTGCTTCGGTTTGGGTTGGTTTGATTGATTTTGTTCGGTCTGGATCGGTTTTGTATACCCCTATTTTACATCTCTTTTTTAGTTGATAAGCAAGTCTGTAAACTATAGTCCGGATGTAGGTTTTCCTGCCTTCCTGGCTGATATCAGATGCCATGGCATGCCTTGTTACATCCTACATGGAAATCTTTTGTATTTTCACATGCACTCACCCTTCCATTTTAAGATACACATGTTGGTCTTTGACATATATTTATCCTTCATGGCATGCCTTTATTGTTTTATAAGTTGGAATTCAAGTGTGAAAAACCAAATGTGTATAATTATGTGGTGATGTTCTTAGAAGAATAGTGGTTTTACATCTCTGTTCTATTTCATAACTTGGCTGTTAGACTATCACCTCTTGAAGCAATGAGAAATGGAGCTGTTACAACAACTGACTGAATCATTTTGTTTCCTGCAGCTTTACTATGCATGTTTGGACAATTTTTGTTTTCTCTAAATACTTGCATATGCATTTAATCAGCAGTTCCTTCGAAGTGTTGCATTAAATACTGAAATGGGATACTTGTGCTTAATCTAGAGTCAAAGAAAGTGCTTGGCAGATGCATGCGGTGCACTGCATTGTGACCTAATAATGAATTCTGGGTCAAAAAAATCAAAGTGCAATCCAGCAGCTGCTGCAAGGAACAAACATCTGTGTGAGGTTTGCTCTTGTTCTGTCTTTTCATTGCTTTAACCAAATTTCCTTTTGTTCCTAATTTGCCTATTATGCACAGAGCTTAGCTGATAGTTGTTTTCCGGTCAGTGAGGGTCCTGCAGCAGGCCGACTTCATGGTATTACTATATTTTCTACATTTCAAGAGTTTGTGTTTTCTGTAGTTTGTGATACTGCTTTCTCATATTAACAATGTAACAGAATTCTTCTTGCGCCAATTCTGTGATGCGCACACCTGCACTGGAGGTCAGAAACCCTTCTCCAGAGGGCGCAAGGTAAGTTTATTGACACTTATAACTAAATTGTTTTTCCACCTTTGTGTATTTTTGTATGTACCTGAAGAGGGCTTTTGATGTTTTCTTATACATAATTGACTCGTGAGCTATGTTAGATTTTCAGAAACCATTATTTGTGGTAACTCGTTAAAAATTTAGGAGTGCTGAAGTAATCATTGACAAATTGTATGGCCAATGGAAAAGTAAATTTTCGAAACCTTCACTTACTGCATTCGTTTTATGGTCTGCAAGAAAGAATCCAGGATACACACACACACACACATGCCACACTGAATGACTCTAGTTGGAGAAGACAATCAAAGCCAATGTGATTGCGCCACTTGTGGTGGAAATGCATCTGTGGCAAGCAACCCTTACAGGCATACGATCACTACCAGTTGCTAGTGTGCCCAGTTGTTACAATGGTTTCTTCTGGTGAAACAAATAGGGAAATTTTAATTGATTGGTGTCTTTTTGTGTGCAGAAGAAAATGAATGTGCTCTACCTCATTGTTTCCATTTTGGTAGTGATGCTGCTCATACTTTTCTATCTCTATGTTTACTTGTATCAGAGGTATATTTTTCAGAACTTCTCAGTTACCATATATCAGGTAGCTTTTGGATGGATACAATAATGTTTGGATTTTTGTATTACAGAGGAATGAGAAGGGGCACACAAGTGCTGAAGCGCATCTCACGGATCAACCGAAAGAAAAAGCCCTCTTGATTAATACATCTTTCCCTTTAGAAAATTTCAACCTACCTTTTCAGCTGGTAGAGGAGTAACCAATGGATGCAGGGAAAGCTGCCCTTGAAAATTAGTTTACCCTGTTTGGCTACTTTGTGGGTGGAAGTCTCAGAGAGAGAGGGAGAGAGAGAGAGATTCGACTTTATACCAAGTCTATCTCTTTAGCTATTTGAAAGCCCGATACCGATTAAACTTAGACTTCTCCACACAAAAGGGTGCTGAATGACTGAATCTGACCTCTTTTGGCTATTTGCATTTGATCTTTGTTCTGCTTTACATTTGCAACAAGAGACACAGACCCTTACAATGTATTCTCTAAATTTGTTTATCAATTTGATTAGGATTTTTTTTAGTAAATCTCTTTAAATTGTGCATTTTCCAGTTTCCACCCACAGGGATTTGCTTTAAATGTTCTTTTAATTTTTCCTGCTGACTACAGTCACTTTTTGTCCCTACTCTCCCAAATTAGATCACAAAAAAAATAAATATGGAAATTGAAAAGAAACGAGCATAAAGAATACAATGCTCAGGACAAAATGGAGCTCAAAAGTAACTTTATTATGAGCTTACAATTACTGTACATGTATGTCCATTATTTTCCCAATGGTACTGGTTTTGGGTATTGTAATGTAAAGAACACCATCTTTGACCTGTGCATTGATCTTCTCAAACTCAATATTTTCCGGAAGGGCTATCCTGTGGCTATATCTACCATAGCTCTGGGCAGGCCAGTCTTCAATTTCGGAACTTCCTTCTTCATTGCCATTTTCAGGACCGTCATGCTGCTTTCTGGGTACCTTCTCTGCCTTAACTACAAGCATGTTCTCTTCAATCCATACCTTGACATCATTTTTGTTCATACCTGGCATATTAAATCTCATTTTGTAATCTTTCTCCCCTTCCTTTATTGCCCAAGGAAGCTTTCCCTGACCATATTCATTACCATCTCTTGCAACAACTAAGGGTTCATCCATAATCTTCTCCATTGTGTCCATCATCTGCTGTACAGTCCTTCCTACTGGAAACTGGTTCAGCAGCACTGTGAAAAGACAATCATTCGTCACCAAATTCCATATACTATGAAGCGAAAACAAGTAGTTGGAATATTGATTCACCTTAGCAATATTTCATAAATTCTTTCAAAAAAATTTCTTCCACATTCATAATATTATTGAACTAAAATTATAAGTAGTTTCGGTCCAAAAAAATTGGTAAACTAAATTAATAAATACTTTTTACAAATCAATATTGCGTCATTGACTATCTAAATTTTTTTTTTTCACGTGTCTAAGACTGAATATCTAAGATATTGATAAATTTTTAAGTAAACTCCATAAAAAAAAAATTGATTGATAAAATCAACAGACACTACTTTTCATAAAATTCACTTCTCACACTTTTATATTAAATTTGGCCTATCAGTTATTCACAAACCAGAATAGTCTATTTAAGAACTTCTGGAAAATGCATCTAGGTTTTATTTTACTTTACTTACCAACAGGTGAAGCTTGTACTCCCTTTATCTTTGGCTGCAATTGCTGCTCCTTTGCCCTCTGCGAGCTTGCTTGGCCTGCCATAGCCTTCTTGGTGCTTGATAGAGGGGGCAATTCATAACTAGAAATTATGTTGATTCTTGGAGAAGAAATGGGGGCATAGAATCGCATAGTTAATAGAGTTGAGGCCATTTTCTATTTTACAAAGATGCTAGAGCCTAAGGGGATATTCTTGCTCCAGTGAGGCAATATTCTTTGAGAAGTTGGCATTTGCATTTGAAATTTATAGGAAGCAATGGACATTTCTGGACCCAGACAAGCTTTAGAATGTCACGTGACTTTCTTGGGTTCTTAGTAAGTTCTAGACTTCTCCACATAATCTTTTAGTGGTCCCTTACCTCTTTATGGACGGGGACCGTCTTAAGAGGAATTATACTATTTAAGAGATTTTTGGCATTTTGATATTTTCATCCGGTGTTCTAAGTCGATTTTTTTTATATATAAATTAAATTGAATGGAATTAATAGATTTATTAAAATAGTAAATTTATTCAATTTTTTTTATAATAATTCAACTAAACTAAACCAAACAAAATCATTTGTAATTGATTTATTTTATTTTCGTTTAATGAGTTTTGATATTCTTACATTTTAAATAATTAATACGGTTTTCACATAAATTTTGTATAAACATGTTTTTTTTTTTTAAATTGAATTATAAATTTTTTATTTTTAATCCAAAATTTAATTTTAATAAATAAAAATCACAAATAAATGCTATAAATATGTATGTGAAATTATAAATCATGTGATAAATTAGTCTAGCTTGATTCTCTTCAAGTAAAAACTAAAACTATTTTAATTGTTTTTTTTTTTTTTTGTGGTTTGTTTTGATGTAGTCACTCTAGATCGATACCAGCAACCCTACTAAAAGAGATCCAAGAAACTTATCTTTAATACAATGATATTTAAGATATTTGAAGTATAGGGTGTCATTAATTTGCTAATATATTGAAAAATTATCCTGTTGAACATGAAAATCTTAAGTACCATAAGAAAATCAAATATTATGATATAATATATTAAACTACCTAAAAGACTAAAATGTCTAAAAATGCATCAAATAAACATTGTTCTAATTATAGTTGTGCACAAGATTTTTTTAAAAAAAAATTGCGCACAAAAATCATTATAATGGTAGTTTTCTGAACGACCCAACCAGTGCATGGACCAACTAATAACAATTGCAGGACTCTGCAATGTAAGCATAATAAGCTGAATATAAGAAAAATATGTGCTCTCATGTACACGGCAAATATTGGCCGTTAATATTCAATAATACAATTTGCCAAGGAAGAAGATCACAATTAACTCAACCAGCTCACATTCATTCGGTTTCTGCTTCAACAATTGAAGCTACCCAGAGATCAACAATCAGTTTGATGGAGTCTACATCGGAAAGTTGAGGGTAATTCATACGATACTCAAAGGGCAATGTTATTTTTCCTTACAAGCCGGTTTTAAAACTGGATCCCTCCCATTTATTTAAGTCTCCATCAATTGATATTAGAACTAAATCGACCTCCTTGAAAAAACTTACTAGTGGAGGATATGACTTGGCAAGTCCGCAGGGAAGATGTGACCCGATGTCCAAACGCTGCATCATTTTCTTCTAGGAGGATCCCGACTAAGATTGTGCTTCTTCAGTGTTTTAATGTAATTTCTCATGAGGGTAAACTTGTTACTTCCCAGATGATGGAAAAAATCCCAGGAATAGATTCCAGTTTTATGCAAGTCATCAAAAATGATCCTGGATCATCCAATCCAACAACTACAACATCATATTCTCGAGAAGATAAAATTTGTTATTGAAGAAGACAAGTTTGATGTTGAGTCCAAAATTTAGTTCTAAGCTTGAAGTACCTTACCCCATAGTTTCCTACTGGTTCTGCAGACATAATGCCCACATGGCGCCGCCCAGATATCACCTGGTTCAGGGAAAGCATTTAACCACGGAAGTATGAACTAGTCATGGATAAACAATGAATATGAGACTTATTTACCAAGTACCAATTTGATTCGAATCAAGATTCCAGAAAATATGTGATTTGATTAAATGATGAATAAATTACATTCACACCCCTTTTTGTTTCAAATTGAGACAAGTACTTATCTTGAAATTTATAAAATCTACATTCGCACTCTCTCAAATTTAAAAAAAACTTCACTAATATTCCTTATTTTAAGTTTTCATAAACATTAATTTGCCTTAATGATGATTTGTAATGTATTGAATTAAGCCATTTATAAATTATTAGAAAAAAAATACATAAAGTAAAAGTTTCATTAACAATTTTGCAAAGGAAAAAGAGGTTTTGTATAAATTAAAACTAGAGTGTGAGTGTAGATTTCAAAACCCTTAGCTCTCGTTTGGTAAATGGCAACGGAAGGAATGGGAATGAGAATTAAAAATGGAAGGGAAAGGAATGGATTCAAATGGATCGGAATGGAATGTTGTGATTAAAATTGCGTTTGGTAGGTCAATGGAATGGAATGGAATAAAAATTGTCAAAAAGACAAAAATACCCTTGAAAAATAAAATTATTATAGTAATATTATTTTAACTTAAAAAATTATTTTAAATATTATAAACAAAAAATAAAATAAATTATTATTAATATAAAATTTTGAATTAAATTTTGTTAAATAATATTGAAAATTTTAATTTAAATATATATATTTTTAATTATAAAATTTTTTATAAATAAATAAAATAATAAAAGGTATTTCAGTCTTTTTGCTTTCCATTCCATCACATTTTTCACTTTCTACCTGTTTTCGGAGGTAACGCTGATTACCTTGGAGGAGGTAAGCATTCCGTGGGACCCACGATTGCCATTACTTCCATCTACCAAACCAAGGAATGGAATGGGCATTCCATTCTATTCCATTCCCATACCTTTATTTCCCTCTACCAAACGGGACCTTAAGAAAAGTGAATGTAATTTACTCTAAAATAATATATCAATAGATGTCAATAAATTAATTATGGCGCAGAATAGCATCAAAAATAGATTTCTGAGCTGATTTGAAGTTTTCATAAGACAAATATAAGATTCATGGTAATGATAACTCCACAAAGAATTCTAAAAGGGTGAAGTTGAAAAGTAATTTAACTTCCAATAGATACCTTTTCACCACCAATTGACCTGATTTTGCCATCAACAGCAGGGCTATTTATTCGTAGAAATTCAGCAGACAACTTGAATATATTACCATTGGAAAATTCCACCTCTACCTGAAAAAAAAGTTAAGGAATGTGGGATGTAAGATAAAGAAACAATAGAGAAAATCATACTGCTACGTTTTATTAATAATTATAGTTCCATCAATCCTACTTGAATGAAAGATAAATTAAAACTAAAATAGACACTAAACTAGTAGCTCAAAGAGGGAAACCAATAATGCAAACACTGGAATTGAAACTCAAGT
The DNA here is from genome assembly GCA_037074535.1 of Gleditsia sinensis. Taxonomy (NCBI): domain Eukaryota; kingdom Viridiplantae; phylum Streptophyta; class Magnoliopsida; order Fabales; family Fabaceae; genus Gleditsia; species Gleditsia sinensis. Next base: position 14,444,299 of record CM073472.1, read on the forward strand.
AATTTGCTATATAGAAAGGATATCCTTTGAGGAGTGAACAGCATAGTGAAGAATTTTAATGAGTACCCAATTTTAATTCTTATCCTTAAATGTGGTGATATTGATAACTACTACTCTTTCGGGAAGAACACAAAATAGTGAAACATGCCAGGGACATCATCAAATTACAGAGGACGTATACAAGAAATAACCTCAGAAGAAAGAGGTGCACAAGAAGCAGCTATTAAAATTAGCTTTACAAAACCAAAAAAAACTTAAGAGCAACCAATATATCAAATACCTCCTACTACAAAAAGATAAAGAATCAAAACAATCAGCCAGCTTTGCTTCCTCGAACTTTCTATCCTCTCTCCCAAGTTCCCAACAACGACCCTGTTAAATTAGCAGACATATAGAGAGAGCTCTCCTGATTTCCTCAATAGCATCAAGTTTTTTATCCAAGCTTAGGATTCAATTCAAGTGGCATGATATAGATGGGCTACGTTCATATGTGCCAAAAAGTGACCCAGAAATTTAAAGATATGTTAAGCTTGATAGGTGACCCCATAAGAATCCCAGCAAAAATGCTACAATTTCTATTCCATTTGCATATACGAAATTTAGGTAAAAAAATTTCACTTCCTAAAGCAGCAAAAGAATTCTAAATTCTCAAATAAGACATGCCCAATCTGTTAAGAGTCTAATGTGATTTAATTTTGCAGGTATACTAAAAATCTACCATCGTCTACTTGGAAGATTTCAACCAATCATGAAGTAAAAATACTACAACGAAAGAAAAAAAAAAGTTATACTGAAAAGTGCTTAAACCAAAAAACAAGGGAAGAGGAGGAAAATATCACCCATTTTGGAGCTTGAAGAGAGAATCTGGTGAGCCGTGCAGCTTCCACGACCGTGTTGATTCTTCGAATCGCTCCTATGATACCCAACATCGTTCAAATCGATACTATTACGCCCCGTTTGGCAACAGCTAAGAAGAAGACCTGACTGACCAATTACCCAACGTCCTTGAGCTAGAACAATGGTCTGATTAGTCTGTTGCAAAGATAAATACTGATCTGATTGGTCGTCGTACTTGCAGAATTGAAGAATGGCCAGGCTTGTGTCAGAACCATAATTCTTCCACTCTACAGCAATACAATCAACACTGATATGCTTAATCTTTAATGTCTAGCAAATAATAGCAGGTAATACACGTTTGCCGATAGTTAAATCCAAATATGGCGAAATTTGAAAGGAAATAAGACGATTCAAAGCCAAATAGTTGAAGGAAACCTACCAGAGAATAGATGGTGGGATCGTAGGAGAACAGATATGAAAGCTGGAACAGAAGAAACTTGGAAATGCCGGCGGTGAAGGGCGACGAAATTCCCGGAGACGGAGAGCCGACACCGATAAGAAATATGAGCCTGTGAAGGCCTTCAAAATATTTTGGGCTTTGCGAGACTTTGTGACTGGGCTCCCAAATAGCTGGCCTACCCAAATAGTTCCCCTAGTTTTTTCAGAGAGCATATTAAGCCTTGTTTGCGCTTCCTCTTTCTATTCCTTTTGCCCACCAAAAGGAATACTCTTCAAGAGTAGACATAGGCTTTCAAAGAGAAGGAAACTCAGCAGCTCACTTGGTAGTAAGTCTATGGAAGCAAAGGCGCATCTACGGAACTGGACATCACGATTGCCAGGAAGTTTGAAGACCTTACTGGAGAAGGAAGCAAGATCGGGGTTCGAGAATGACACTAGAAATTAGATTTTTCTGAATGTAGAAAGTTCTTTGTTTTTGGAGTGTGTTGCTCCGTTTGGTTGTTGGTCCGGGTTAAGAGGGCTGGACTGGGTCGGCATGTAACCCAAAGTCCCCGTGTCCCTCTCCCCTTTAGGGCTTCGGCCCTTGTGTTGTAATATGGCTTTGCCAGTCCAAAAAAAAAAAAAGACATAAGCTTTTAAAATTTTTAAATTCTTTTTAAAAATATAAAATAAAATATTTTAATATTCCTTAATTAATATTTTTATTATATTATATTTTTTAAATTATAAAAAATATATACACAAATTTTTTAAAAAAATTTGATCTAAATATCTTAAGTATCTATTATAAAAAAATAAATATTAAAATAAAATAAAAAAGTATTATTTCAAAATTTATTTTTAATTTACTGTATTCTAATATTAATTATTCTTTTTCAATACAATAGTGAAGTGGTTTGATTTATCAAATATCAATTTTATTAATTTAAAAAATTGGTTAAAAATTTTACAGTGATATTTTATTTATTTATTATTTTTTTATAAAATATACTTAAGATATTTACATTCAATTGTAATATATTTTTTAAGTTTTAAAAGAGATTTATATATATTTTTATAATATAAAAAATTGTATAATAAAAATATTAATTATAAAACAATAAATATTTTATTATTATTATTAATAAAAGTTTATATTTATTTTTTCAATAAACGAAAAGATTAGTATAATAAAAATATTTAACAGAAAAATAAGAGTATTTCTCTTTTTTTTTAAAATCATATTTTTAAAATAAATAATAAAACTATTAGTCATAATAAAAATTATTCTAATAATTTTGAGATTTATGCATACTTTTTGCCTTTTTTTTCTTCTTTTGGACAAGTTCAAAAAGACGTTGCAGACCGAGCTTAGAAAGATTAATTAACATGTTCGGGCTTTACGAGACTTTGCTGGCAATCTGCCAATTAAAAGCCCATTGATGATGTCCATATATGCTTCCAAGTTCCATGGTCACGTGTTCTCTAATTTCATGAATATTCAAAAATCGTTTTGATGATAGTGGCAGTAGTAACATGATGATGATATATTGATAAATGAAGATAAATTAATTTTTAGTTAATAAATAAATTATACAATATTCTTTATTAACGCCTCTTCGTGCCTTGAATATAAAATATTATAAAGTGATAATTATGCAGGTTTTTATAATTTATTACGTATATCAAACATTATACGAAACTAAATTGTAATTTATATTGTAATTTTACTGTGCACTAAACACAGTGCTAACATTTAAGACATATTGATAAATGAGAATAAAGTAATTTTTTGTTAATAAGAAAATTATACAGTATTCTTTAGTAATGATCCTCCCTCCCGTCTTGTATATACAATATTATAAATTAACAGTTGTATAAATTTTTACAATTTATTATGTATATCAAACACTATACAAAACTAAATTATAATTTATACTATTTTATCTAATTTTACAACATACGAAATAGATGGAATCTAAGTCTGGCTATGGTGACATCATAAGGGTTTATTTAAAAATATTTTCAAATATTTTTGTTTGAATATTTTTTTTAAATAATGTTAAAAAAAATTTTAAAACAAAAAATAAAAAATTTGTTTAAATGTAAAATTTAAAAATAATATTTGAGAATATAATAATATGATCATAGTTAAAAATTAATTTTGACAAATTATTTATAACTTTATATAATTTTTTTATTTTTAAAAAAAATTAAAAACCGTTGCATAAAAATAAAAATAAAACAATAAAATAATATTTTTTAAAAATTATTTTTTGAGTTACACTCTTACAAAATAATTTATAAAAATAACATAACAAACAAGTATTTTTATTTTTTCAGAAAAAAATAAAAAATATATTTTAAAAACAGTTTCTAAATAAATCTTAAATTTTTGAGTATTATGATATGACCCAGTAGCTTCCGTTCTCAACTCTCCCTTTGCGTATAGTATCTTCAGGAATTAAAAAAAAAAAAAAAATGTCACTGATGCTTGATAAATGGATTTATATTAATTGCTACTTGCTATTTATTTATTATTTTTATTTTTATTTTGTCGGATGCACTTTATACTCCCTCCCAACTATTGTTTCACTTGGACTATACTTTGGGCCTCATACCTGTACCAGGCCCAACATTCTATATATAAATAATATGAAAATTTTATTTTTCATAAAGAAAGAGCTAATTATTTATAATATATATAAATAATTTAATGTTTTCAATAATAATCTAGCCCGTGGCGTTCTAAGCATTTTTTTAAATGTTTGTAATTGTTCTTTTTAGTCATTTCCTTTTTAATCTCATAAAAAATGCATGAAGCAGTTTAATGTTGTGATACAACAAATGCAAGAAAGCATGTTCTTTGTCTATATAAGTATAATTGTATATTTATTTGAAAATAAAATATTATCAATAATTTGATAATAATTTTGTTCATTATTTTATTTTGATTTTTGATAATATAGTATGATTGAATCATTTGATCATTCCAATGAGATATTGGAGACTATTAAAGATTTTAAACAAATATGTTGGAGTTGAATATTAAATAGTTGAAGCAAGCTTATTTGATTTGAGCTGATGGAGAATCCTGAAAGTTTTTTTTTAAGGATTTTTTTTTCTCAGAGAAACACACGCTAGCGGCTCACCCGAGAACGATTGGGATGATTGCTTCTTAAATTTTCAAGATTCAAACATAGAGCATTGAGTATTGTTGGGAAGTTGGGAGCTGCCAGAGATACATCCATATTAATAAATATCTAGTTGACTAAAATAAAGAAATAAAAAAATTAATAACATTTAAAAACAAAAAATATTATAATTTAATTTAAACTTAAACTTCCTTGGCCTATATTGAATTCTTATCATATTAAATAGTGATTTTTTTTATATATAAAGTGACAAGTATTATTTGAATACATGATATATTGTTATCTATTAACGACATTGATAATGAATTTAAGGTACAGTTTACGAAAATATTTTTTATTTTTGTTTTTTATTTTTTTAAAAAATAATTTTTATTTTCATGTTTTATATTTTTAAAATACGTTTGATTTGTATTTATATTTTATTATTTTTTAATTACTTGTATTTTTATTTTTACCACTTTTTAATACTATTAAATAATAAATAATTATATATATAATTCAAAATAATTATAAAATATTATTGTTATAATGTACTATAACATTTAAAATTTTAAAAACATATTTTTAATGTTTTTAAAATAAAAAATAAAAAACGGACAAAACAAACGTGTCCTAATATTCTCTCTATCATTAGAATTATTTGAAGATTATAATGATATATTAATTGTAGATATTTTAATATAATGTCATTTGATGGATTTATTATTATAAATAAATATAGATGATTATTATTATTTTATTTATTTATTTATTATGATTAAGAATGTTGCAATTATTATTAATCTATTTATTGAGTATATTCTATGTAAGATTGTGATTTTTAAAAAAAGATTTTAGTAATATTTCAACTGTATTTTTATTTATAATTTGATTATTTTCATTTTATATTATTTAACTATTTATTTTTAATATATAGAATTTTATTACCCATTCAGCTACGGTCAAATAAGTAAACTGTGAAATACTATTTTACTTGGTTTAATGACTAATCTAATTTTTAAAACACTAATTTTAATTAACACCGACAATAATATGACTTTTGATCAATAGCTTGTCAACAATATATTTCTTTCTAGAATATGTGTCAAACCTAAAAGTGTAGCATTCCTGTATAATAATTTGCAAACCAAGTGCTCTTAGATCATGTAGATACATTAATTCTATAAAAAAAAATAAAAAAAACTGATAGAGAAGTTTTGAGGCTAAAATTTCCACATATACATGAAACGCCACCTAAGTAATATTGGAGAACATCTTTCTTATTGGAAAGCCATATTAATTATCATGAAGCTAGACTTGAGACTTTGGGAGTTCTATTTCTGCTATGAAGATGGTATTATCTTCTTCCATTTTGGTAATGAAGAGGAAACAAATCAAACGACATCTTTGTTTTTTCTTGTTGTTAGAACTGGATTCAAAGTTCAGACAGTTAAAAGCTGCCTCATATTGATAGGAGAAGTGTAAGTTGAAGGACCATCGAGAATTCTATCCACAAAGATGCGAGAAGCAGCCTGTGTTGGATGGAATTCATCCCAGAAGATGTGGTCTTCTCTGTTCGGACAAACGCTTGAAATTGCGAGGCATGGAACCTTGGCTCTAAGCTCCCCCAGTCCACAACATGCTGCTTTTACCTCTGCAAATCCTGTATGCCATTTATAAAACACCTTTCAAAACCAAAAAATGTAAAATCTAGAAGGGATTCATGACTCAAAGTTTAGTTGCCACAGGGTCCCTTTGCCGGAGTTTTATTTTGGAAGTGTTTGAGTCAACTCAAGTGTACTTTTAATTAATTAAATTTTATATTAGAACAAAGGCATACTTGGACTTAAGAGGTTCTAAAGATAGACAAAACTAAGATTTAAACACGTGACAAAAGAAATTTTACCATAAATTCAGATTATTAAATATAAATATATATTAGATTAATCATTAATAAACGCATAAATATATTTATATTTAATAGATCAATTCTATCTAATTTTTTTTCAGCAATGATGTATATAAATTAATTAGAGACTCTACTGATAAACAAATCCTTTAATAGTTGTAGACTAATTGAAGGTTTTTTTTGGCTCCAAAAAAAAAGCATAAAATATATTTGAGTAAATTATATTGATCTCTTTTGATATTTTTTTAAATTATATTCATATTATTTTTATTTTCGATTTGAAACTAAAAACTCTCTTGAAGTTTATAGAATATATAATCATACTACTTCAAGTTAAAAAAAAATATTGACTTCCTTTATTTAAGTTTCCATAAGTATTAATTTAAAATTTTAATAAATTTTATTATATTAAATTAGATTATTTATAAGTTATTAAAAGAAAAAAAATATAAATATAAGTTAATTCGTTAATAATTTTATGAATAGAGAAATATTTTTTATATAAATTAAAATCATAGGAATTATGATAAGTTTCAAAAACTTCAAAAAAAAATAGATATAATTTATTTATTTAAAATATTTTATATTAAAATTAATAGATTCTTAATTTATTTATTTAAAATATTTTATATTAAAATTAATAGATTCTTAAGTAAATCTTATTTATAAAGAGATATGTAAATATGTTATATGTCAGTTTTATTAAAAATTATATATATACTTATTATATTTATATATTTTTTATAAATTAAATCAACCTAAGAACTTTTCCGTACAAAGTTTTTTTTTTTCCCCTGAGAAGTTGAAAAGATAGGGTGAGCATGGAAGAAATAGTACCATAAGAAGCAGGGTTTTGAATGAGGTCGTTTATAGCAGCATAGGTATCAAAGAAGGAGTAGGTAATGCCTTGGTTCTCCGATTGCCATTCCTTCAACGTAGACTTAAGCACTTCATTATATTTAATTGCCCAGAAATTGGCTTCAGCAAGGCATTCTGTATTGTTCTTCAGCCTGAATGCTGGGCAGCATCCTATTGCTCCCACTCCAGCCACCTCAAATTTTCGTCCACCGTAATCGTATAATCTCTGCCACAATATTATTAAAAATTATAATAAAATTATTCATAAAATTTTATTTAATAATTTAAAATTTTAAAATAAAATTATTTTTAACATAATATTAAAACTACTACAATCAGTCAAAAGTTTGATAATATTATTGATCCCAGTTATATTAAAATTATTAATTTTAACATAAAGTATAATAAATAAATTTACACTTCAAACTTAAAAGTTATTCATGTGAAAACGTATTAAATGTTATAATAATATTATTTATAAGCTTTTATTCAACATAGTAAACTTTGAGTTAAAATAGTACTTGATAAATGTTATAAAAAATATAAAAACATAAATTGCATATAAAAAAATTAAGGTGATGAACACTTGGCAAAAATTTATGAATAAAAGATATTTTTCACTAAAATTAATATAATTACAATTTTATAAAATTATTTCAATTAATGACAAAAATTCCATTTTAGTCTTCAAAATATGGTGTTATATTAATTTGATACTTTAAAGATTTGTTGTATCACTTTAATATTTACAAAGTATAATTTTATTTTAATTCATAGAATATTGGATAATTAAAAGATTGCGTATAATTTTAATATATGTGAGAAGGTAAAACTCACTTTGAAAAAGTCTAATTAAGGTGATGAACTCTTATAATTAAGGGTTAATGGTAAAAATATATAAATCAAAGATAAATTTAATTAAATTTAATATAATTATTTTTTTTATAAAATTCTATTTTAATCTTGAGAAGATTGTGTCTTTATTAATTTGATACTCTGAAGTTTCTTTGTATCAAGCTAGCATTTGAAAAATTGTACACGAACAAAAAATTATAATTACACTCGTTTTAAATTGAGATACTCTTTTACTTAATATTTTCATAAGTATTAATTTAATTATTTGATAATTTATAATATATTAAAGTAAGTTATTTATAATTTTTTTCAAAAATGAAATATAAGTTTTATTTTAAAAATAAATTTAAAATAAATAAAAAACTTTGAATATAAATTTTAAAAGCTTGACGCTAATATTAATTGTGAATTGTTTTATGTACCTTTAATTGCGCTTTGAGGGCGAATGCCATGGAATCCGCATACTGCTGCGGGGTGCTTTTGCTACGAAGGTTGGATGAGTCAAAGTAGCCAAACAGATCGTTGCTTCCAATCACTACAGCAAAGATAGATTTCGAGAGACGGTTCTGTAAATCAGTTGCTCCCATTTGTTTTGCCATTTCTTCGTGCACTTGCAAGTAGTAATCCACTTGCTTTGTCAAAGGTATTGATTGCCTCTGTATGAATAAGAAGAAAATTAAAATAATTAGCTCTAAGCCATCAAGCGGGGATAGCTCAGTTGGGAGAGCGTCAGACTGAAGATCTGAAGGTCGCGTGTTCGATCCACGCTCACCGCATAATAATATTATATTTTTCAAATTTGAGTAAAATACTACCTATTTTTAATACTTTTATTATATTATCATTTTTTTATTAAAAAAAATACAGAAATTTTTTTAAAAATAAAAATAAAATATTTTTATTACACATAATTTCTGTTTATTTTAAACACACACACACACACACACACACACACATATATATATATATATATATATATATATATATATATATATATATATATATATATATATATATATATATATATATATATCTCTCTCTCTCTCTCTCTCTCTCTCTCTTAAAAATTAAATGCTACAATTTAATTTAAATATATTAGATATATTTTATTAAAATAAATAAATAAATAAAATATTACTGTAAAAAATTTTAATTCAATTTTTAACTAAAATTTTAAACAAATAAAATTGATATTTTAATAATCAAAACCTATTCACAATTAATTTTGAGAAACAATAATTGATATTAAAAAAATAATAAATTATAAAAAAATTTGTAAAAATGTTATTTTATTTTATTATTTTTTATAAAAAATTTATGAGATATTTGAATTAAGTTGTAATATATTTTTTATTTTTTAAAAAAACTGTATATATATTTTGTATAATAAAAAATAGAGTAATATAAGAAATTTATTATTCAAAGAGAGAATTTTTTTAATTTAATTTTATATTTAAAATAAAAATCGTATAATAAAAATATTATAAAAAATGATAATTTACTTTTAAATTGTCGAGGGTACTGTCACAATCTCTACTATGAAAATGGGCTGACTCTAATTCCTATTTTAGGCCTATTGTAGGTTCCTGTTTTGAGGTGGCTACTGTTTCTATGATGTAGAAACCGGCAAACCCTTTCCTGCAGGCCCCACAATTCTTGCATCATGATCAGATTCGTAGTAGAGAAAAAGAACCCTACGTGGACCACATTTAGACATGGTGAAAAAGCGAAGGAAAAAAAATTAAGCACGTGCTTTGTACCCTAAGGAGCCTATGGAAATGAATTTATAATAAGCACTTTAATCCTATGCAGTCTTTACTTATGATAAAAGGAAAAAAAATTGTTCAAATAATTTAAAATATATATTTTATTACATCGGTATAATACAGTTATGATTTTATTTTTTATATTTTTTTTACCAAACCAATAAATTTTTTTAATAAAAATTGGCATAAAAGGAGTGAAAAATCCTATATTGGACACAGACTACAGATAAGAAGGGAAAAAAAATCAAAGTATTAAAGTTCGATTTAAAGATAAAATTGATAAAATTAAAGTTTTAAATTTTAAAATTTTTATTTATTTATTGAATTTTATATTTTTTTTAAAAAATTATTATTTATTTTAATAATTTTATTTTAAAAGATTTTATTTTTAAATTTTATTTTAAACTTTTATAAATTTTAAAAAATATTGAACAACCGACACTTTATAGTTATCTTAAAGTAAAAAAGTGTCGTTAACATATGAAAGCGCACTTACATAGCGTTCATCTGTGCCATCAAAGATTCCAGCACCTGCAGAGGCAAAGCTAACACCGTCCGAGAAGTTGGCCTTTGACGCGAGGGAGAGGTAAGGTGGTGAAGTCGGCAGACCTAATTTCTCAGCTGCCATCCAATCATAAAATATCCATATTAATTATATTATGCATTACCGAACAAGCTCAGTTTTATATTATCAAAATATATATACTTGAAATAGCCCTAAGCCACTGTCATATTATTGGTGGGACCTTTATAAATTCTTCAAATTTGCACCCTTTTCCAAATAAACAAAAATTTACTTACTATATTGATCCACAGAATTTCAATTAGTTTTTCTAGTTTAAAATTTATAATTAGTTTTTTTATTATTATATCTCTGTTTTATTATCATAAAATATTTTGACTTAATAAATCATATATTAATTAAATAACTGACATTTAATCAATTTATTCATATCAGATGATGTAAGATATGTTGGCTGATTTAGACCCAAAAAAAAAATATTGTTTGATAGGTTAGCAAAATTTTACAAGTTGCAGAAAAAAAATATAATAATAAGGATTCAATTACAAGATTTTAGAAGTACAAAAACTCAATTACAAGCTTTTAATTATATGAACTAAATTAAAAATAGAGCAAAACTTTTGAGAATAGAAACAATATAGTAATTAAATTAAAAAAAGAAGAATAAAGTGTCAGATTCTTTTCTTTTTCCTCCTTTTAATTATAATCAAAAAGCTTGTTAGTTAGATTCCCTTTTGCCCATAACCATTAAGCTCAGAGTTTAGCTTTTTAGACTTTCCTAAAGTTAGAGCATCAAAGTATCTTCATCTGACTCCCGGTGTGTTTCTTTATGCTTTCTGGGTGTCATCAACCATAAACGGGTTTCTTTTATCAGGAAAAGAGCTACATAAGATAACATTGAATCTGGCTTAAACTTTCAAATTTAGCTAGTTTGAATAAAGAGAATTCTCATGGAAAGAGTTATGAAACTAAATTGGAAATTATTGGGACTTACTATATATACAGAAGGAGATGCAGAAAATGTATGAAAGTTATGACTACAAACTGTTTGTGAGAATGCTGAAGAGAGAAAACAGTACAATTTGATTAAATTACCTATAAAATCTGCAGGATTTTTACCATTGCTGAACCTGCCAGTGGGTTTCTTGGTGGGAAAATCAATTCCATATGGAAAATGGTTTGCCTTTGCAATGGAAAGCTTGAGGTAATTGTTGTTTCCCACATCTACCAGTGAGTCTCCAAATACATACATGGCTGGAGGCGTTTGAGCCTGGGAAAAGCCGAAGCTGAAACTCATGATGACGATCACGAGGATGAAGAAAGTGATAGAGAGAAAAGAATCCATCTTGGGAGATAAGTTTAGGAAGCTGAGCTAGTTATGTGGAGGGAGAGAAAGGTTGGGCTGGGCTTTTAAGGTGTGAAAAATTTGATGAGGTGTACACGTTTAGGTGTAAAAGGAATAATTTGATTGAAGGCCAGAGTGAGTAGCAAGAGATAGCGGAGCCGAGAGCATTCTCCAGATACTCAAACCACTTTGATTGATTTATGTATATTTGCATTGTCATGAAATAGTGATGGGACAAATATTAATTGTCTTCATGAAAAGTTTAAAAAAATCGTGTCCTTTGCTTCTACACAAGTTTATCAGCTAAAACTTTGACCAAGTTAAGCCTGCGATCTTGTCAATATCCATTGGCTAATCAAAGTGATCCAACAAGTTAAATTTGTAAACATTTAATTGATGAGCAAACTCTCAATTAATAAACAAAGATATTTGTATTGATAAAAAATATAATATTTAAATATAATTGAAAATATCGTCTTATATTTAATATTAATCTTAAAAATATATATTAAATATAATTTAAAAAATATTTTTTTAGAAGTATGTATAAGTCAAAAACTCAATTGAACTTGATAAAAAAATTTTAAAAAATTAAATTGGATTAACAGATTTATATTGATAATTTTTTAAAAAAAATTTGAGTCTACAGATTAAATGTATATTTTTTAGAAATTTTTTTAAATATAATCTGATTAACTTGATATAATTTAAAATTTAAAAAATTTAAATTTTTAATTAAATTTAAATATTAATTTTTTAATTTAAATATTATTCAATCCAATTGAATTCACTTTTATCTCTTTTATCTTAAAAAATTGAACATACCCGCATATCAAAATATGCAGAATTCCCACCGGAGAAAAGCTTCATTAATTGGCATAAAAGGTAAGGTTCAGGCTTGTGTATAATTAATAATAATCAAACTCAAAAGTTTTCAAAGCCTTGTTGGAACTTTTATTTTCAAGTAGAATACAGAGAAATTTGCAACACCACTCACGATGGAAGCAAAGGAATTTGTTGGGAAGTCCAAATTGGGTCCCTTGAGAAGCAGAGGAATTTCAATTTTGACAGAAAATCCCACTTTGCCGCACTATGCACCATCGAAGTGGGTAGATAGCTAGCAGTAGCGTGCATGGTTCTCCCCTCCGTCCCTCTCCCAATAGATTTGGCATTCATATTTTGGTTTAGCCAAAAAGGGTTTTGACTCGCAGCAATCTTCACCGCCCCATGCATATTTGTACGACTAATTCATTTTATCTGTATTTTTTTATTTCATTCTTTAAAATTTTAAATTTTCTCAATCTTGCACAAATTATCTCTTTTAAAATTATTTTTATGTGAATTCTGTTAATATATATTTAATAAATTTAGTTTGTTGATGAAATTAAAAATTGATTTAAACGACCTCTGTAATGAAATCAAGTAAACTCTTAGTCATGGAAAATAAACAAAATTATAAAACTTGTACTCTTACTCATGATAAATAAACCACATCTATAATCTTAATGGCTGCATCCTATAATTTTAATAAGGTAAATTATATTCATTTATGTTAAAATTTATAAAAATTATATTTATATATTTTTTAGTTTTGAATTGAGAAGAAAATTATCTCTGAAATTTATTAAATTTATATTTACACTTTTTAAATTTTTAAAAAATTACCTTAAATTTTTATTTCAAATTTTTATACATATTCATTTAATATTTTAATAATTTGTATTGTATGAAATAAATTATTTATAATTTTTTAAAATAAAAATACTTAAAATATTAGTTTTATTAACAATTTTGTGAATAATTTTTGTATAAATTAAAATTAAAAGAAGTGTAAATATAAATTTAAAAAGAAATAAATATAAATGTTTTAAAATTAAATATTTAATTAATTAAATTTTTTAAAATTTCTTTTGAAATATGTCGTCTTCTAGTTTTTAGTGTCGACGCGCGTTGAAATAAAATGGGACACTTCGGAAAATGTTCAGCAAGATGTTGACAAGCTTAGGTGTGGGACAGCCCACTAAAAATGTTCCACGAGGAACCTGCCATTGCCGACGGTGACTAAGGACGCGGAAAAGAAGTTTAATTTATAAGACCATTTTTTAATATTCAAAATATATCAATGCTCTATTTGAATGACCTTATTATTAATTATTACATAAATTTATTATTTTCATTTAAAAATATTAATTACTTGAAAATTGTCTTCACGTTATCAAGTTTATCTAAAGTTAAATTTTATTTTTGAAATCATTTTAAGATCATAATCTTTTACTTGAATTTTTCTTCAAACTAAATTGTTAATATGAGTAATTTTAGTTTCACATTGATCTGAATTTAGGCTAAAAAGAAGATATGTCGTCTTCTTTCACTTTTTCAGTTGATTCCTATCTTTAAGTCGGTCAAATTAGAATTAAGAAAATGTTTGATATGTAGTCATTTTAATTGTGATATTTTATATAATATTGACATGTGTAATTTAAAAATATTGTTTTTAATTGATAAATCAATATGTAAAGGTGAACAATTAGACGGGTTAAATCGATTGATTGGATTATGAACTTAACTCAGTCCAAATTAAATTAAAAAATTAACGTATGAATTCAATTGAAATTTTGAATTATTTAAAATTTCTGAGTTATGTCGGGTAAGATATAGCATCATCCAATTTTTATTTAATAGAAATTAATTTTTATAATAAAGGAAAAGAAAGATAATGAAATAAGACATTGAAAAAAAATATTAAAAAAATAATAAAGTGACTAAATGGTAAAAAGAAAAATTAGAAGGGGATAAATTGTAATTTTTTAATCTTTTGAAGCTAAAACTGAATATCAAAAAATGAGTTAAGGATATATTTTGGGTGTGACCCCAAAATCTTTTGACATCTTCTTAAAAGAGGAATTAAAATATTTAAAGAATTTGAACAAGTCAAACAAGACATTAGTCAAGGAGCTACTTAGTATTTTAAGAGATGGCAAACTTATAATTTTTACATAGTTTGGGGATATAGTTGGCATGAGATTATTGGCTTCTTAGATAAGTTTCATTATTATATTATTTCCCAAAAACTTCTTGATGAAGTCGACAAGAAGAAGGGGGAGAGCCAAGAGGTCCATGGCCAAGAAGAAAAGAAGACCAATGAGGAAGAAGAAGGAGGAGGAGAGAGAAAGCTAGGGGAGGAAGAACCAATGTGAGTTTTTCATGGGTAGTCTCTCCAATCTTCTTCCATTCTCTTGTTTATTTTCCTAAAGGATGATTTGTTGGAGGAATATACATATTTTTGGTGTTGGAAGAGAAGGAAGAGCTCAAGTAAGTAAGAGAGAAAAAAATCTAAGAGAGAGAAAATATGTAGGTTTAACATTAATCTTTTATTAAAATTTTATGTATTTTGAAAGATCTAAAAGTATTTCAGATATCATATTTTGATGATACACGATGCATATTTGTGATTGTCCATGTAGAACAAAAGTATGGATGCATATGTAATATATGTTTTGTACTGAAATTTAACTTGAAAAGAGTGAAAATCGATGTTTTGAATGGATGGTTCTGGACGTTATGATTTGTGTTGAACTTGCAAATATATTTGACACAAAAATTGTAGTCCTATGTGTTAAATTTTTAAACCCTTTGGAATCACTTTAATCAGATTTAATATGAGAGAGCTATGCTTTGATGAGTGAAGAGATGTCAGATTTAACACGAAGAGTCATGGCATTGTTTTCGAGACCTTTTTTCACATGTTTTTAATCTTAATTTGTCAAAATGGTAAACATAAAAGTTATAAATTGTTGTCCTAACATTTCATAGACATTAAAATCGCCTCAATCAGAGTTGAAATGAAAGAGTTATAGTCTGATTAGTGAGAGAAGGTCAAATTAGACGACAACCTCGATCAGGAGACAACTCAGAGCATGGCCATGTTATAGGACATTGCCAGGCCATATTCATTGCGATTGAGGGAATTTTGAAAGCCCAGAGCGAGGTTCCCATCTAACTTGACATTCTCTCACTAATTAGACTATAACTCCCTCATTTTAACTCTGATTGAAGTAATTTTAGTGTTTATGAAAAGTTAGGACAATAAGCTACAATTTTTATGTTTACTACTTTGACAAATTAAGATTAAAAACATGTGAAAAAGTCTCGAAAACAACATTGTGACTCTTCGCGTTAGATCTAATTTCTCTTCACTCATCTGGGCATAACTCTCATATTAAGTCCGATTAAAGTGATTTTAGAAGGGTTAAAAAGATAAGGCACAGAGATACAACTTTTGGCTAAATATATTTTCAATTTTGACATAAATCATAACATCTAGAACCATCTATTCAAAATATCAATTTTTAATTTTTTCAAATCAAATTTCAGTACAAAACATGTATTACATATGCATACAAACTTTTAATTTACATGAATACTTACAAATATGCATAATGCATTATCAAAATATAAGATCTGAAATATTTTTAGATCTTTCAAAATACATGAAATTTCAATAAAAAAATTAATGTTAAACTTACATATTTTCTCTCTTAAATTTTTTCTTTCTTACTTGCTTGAACTCTTGCTTTTCTTCCACCACCAAAAATCTATATATTCATCCCACAAATTGTCCTTTATAAAAATAAACAAGAGAAGGGAAGAAGATTGGATAGACTATCCATGAAAAATTCACATTGGTTCTTCTTTCCCTAGCTTTCTCTCTCCTCCTCCTTGGTCTTCTTTTTCTCTTGGCTGTGGACCTCTTGGCTCTCCCCCTCCTTCTTGTCGACTTCATCAAGAAGTCTTTGGGAAACAATATAATAATGAAGCTTGTCCAATAATCCCATGCCAACTATGTCTCCAAACTATGTAAAAATTATAAGTTTGGCATCCCTTAAAATCCTAACTAGCTCCTTAATTAATGTCTTGTTTAGCTTATTCAAATTCCTCAAATGCTTTAATTTTTTTCTTAAGAAGATGCCAAAAAGTCTTGGATCACATCCAAAACATATTCTTAACTTAGTTTTTGATATTCGATTCTAACTTCAAATGATTAGAAAATTATAATTTCTCCTCTTCTAATTTTTTTTACCATTTAGTCATAGTATTATTTTTTAAAGTTTTCTTTCAATGTCTTATTTTATTTTCTTTCCTTCCCTTCACTATAAAATTTAATTTTTATTAAATAAAAATCGAAAGATATTACACAAGACATAAATTTGATTAAACTGAGCTAACTCACCAAAAGTGAACTTTTTAATCAGGTTTAGATAAGTGAATGTGTTATACTCATCCCCATTAGTATTCCAAGTAATGAATGTTATAAGTTGACACTATATAATAATTCCAAAATTATGAGAATCTTATATCAGTTTACTTGTAACTTTCTTACCTTTCATAAACTATGAATTATATCCTTTAATTTACAAATTTTTAATTGTTATAATAATGTTAAATATCATAATATTTTATATCTTAATATCTCATACTATAATATTTAAAATATTTAGATCACATATAGCAAAGGGCTCCTTAATAGACTGATTTATTTTTTGAGTAAATAAAAAAAGACCAAAATTATAATTAAGCTCCAATAATACCCTAAGTTAAATAAAATAACGAATATATAAAGACATTTGATTAATATTTCTGTTTAGTGTGAAAACTATGTCATGATTGATGGGAGACATAAACAAGATGATAAAAGAACAGCAAGAAGTTAGTTAAATTAACAATTATTAATAATTTTCTCGTCAATTCCCACTCTCCCAAATGGCAAATTCCAACAAATTAATAACTATTAACTAGATTTGTGAGAATTAATGTTATAGATAAGAACGTAGACAAATGGCTATGCAAAATCATTGAAGGTCATGACTTTGTTTCTATAATAATTTTTCCGCACCACGCGGCACACATGAAAACGCAAATGTTCCCATATTTTAATTGCCTCTGCATTTTTGTTTTTTTAGAAAATTATATTTTATATATTCGAGTGCTCCTTTAAATGATCTGGAAACAAAATTAATTTTCTATAAAGTTTGAGATTTTTAATTATATATTAATATAGTCAAAGATTGAATAATTAAGTATATTTTTGCTTGATTTTCTGATTATGTAATATTCCAATCAATCGTGTAATATTAGCCACTAAATTTATAAACTTATTTAATTTTATTATAAGTCCTTAAATTTATAAAATAATTAACGTATAATAAATTAATAATTTTAAAAATTAATTTATGTATTAAAAAAATTTGATAATTCAACTAATTCGAATTACAAATTTACTCTTAATATTATTATCTTCGTCAAGCAAAAATTTAATATTATTAATTGGTATTTAATATATAAAACAAAAAACCAACAACAGCAATATTATTTTGTGGACTTCAATGGTAGGTACATATTTATGATATTGTGCATTCACATATCTTAAAGATCAAGTTCGTTATCAAAAAAAAAAAAGTAGAAATAATGGAAGCAATTTTCATGTTTTGGACTGAAATGTTGTTTAATTATAACGGATTAGATAAGGAAGAAGTATATGAAAGCATTAGTATTTTAATTGCTTGGTCAAATTAAATTATGCTAATGAGATAAGTATAACTTTAGATTTTTAATGGAAGCAAATTTGAAGTTGCCACCACAACTCCTAAAATGGCTATTATTTTTTAATTTATTTTTTCAAAAGTTCAGCCCAAATATAGCTAAACCCGGTTTGTGATAAGAAGTATTCTCAAGTGTTTTATGGTAAGAGTGATCGTTGGTTAAATTTGGTTGAATTATTTAATTTTACTCAATAATATTTGAATTAAAAACTTACCACATTAAGTAAAATTTTAAATTATGTTGAATCAAATTGATTGAATTTAATTTTTTTTTTTAAATTACACTTAAGAATTAATTAATCTAAAATTATTTTAAAAATTTATTTGTGTGAATTTATCAATTCGATTTAATATACCTAAATTGATTTTTTTGTAAGTTTTTTTTAGATTTGGATGGATTTAATCAAGTCATATGTTCACTCTTATTTTATAAATATAAAAAAAATTAATAAATTATAATTTTAATATTTTTGAAAATTAATTCATATATTTTATATTATTGACAGATAAAAATATAAATTTAAGAATTAAATTGTTATAATAGAAATCAAGCGAAAACACCTATAGAACAATCATATACAGGAGGCTAAAATCAATGCTTCATCTTCATCATGATAAGCTTGACTTCTTGTGCTTAATTATTGCTTTTGGATCCTTTCGCTAGGTATTCCTTCCAGATAATTTTAGATTTTTCATGGAAGAAAATCTGACGTTGCCATGACAACTACTAAAATGGCTATTATTTTTTAATTTACTTTTTCAAAAGTTTGGCCAAAATATAAATAAGCTCGGATAAGAACTATTCTCAAGTATTTTATTGTACGGTTGAACATTAGTCAAATTTAATTGAGTTATTTAATCAAATTAAATCATATTTAAATTATATTCATCCCTATTTTATAGATATCAAAAAGACTAACAAACCATAATTTTAATATTTTTAAAAATTAATTTATACATTTAATAATATTAAAAGATAAAAATACAAATTCAAGAATCAAATGAAAGCACCTATATAGAACATGCATATACAGGAGGCTAGCTAAAATCAATGCTCCATCTTCATGATGATAAGTTCAACTTCTTGTGCTTACTGCTCTTGGATTCTTTTGCTAGGTATTCCTTTCGAGTTTTGAGAATACAGACATCGCCATCGCAAACAAACTGTGGGGATTCTGGTGGTAACCGTGGGGATTCTGATGATTCAGAGAAGCAGCGAAATACGTTTGAGAAACACAAAGCCATGGATGATCAAATTAAGCTTCAAAAGCTCAGGGTAGAAAGAACTGGTTAGATATAGCTTGCTTTGATTTTCTTTATTTATAGAAACCCATATGAACATGAACATGATGGAGATTGGAGAAGAAGTGGGGGGCAGGTAGTTGGCATTTGTTTTGCTGAAGAATGGTCAAAGATTGCGCAATCTGTTTGATGGGAAGTTGTGAGCTGCACAAAACTAAAGTTGGTTGCCACAAGCCGTGTTAAGTTGGGACGGTAGGTGAAGCCTTGAAATTGAACGGAGGCAGTTCGGAGAAAAAAGCATGTTTTGTGATTTTATTTTGTTATTTTATCAATATTTTCAATTTTTATTATTTATTATTAATATATATTTTTATTTGTAAGGTTTTATTATTTACAAAATATGTTTGTTTTTTGAAATATTTTTTTTGTCCATATTTGCTTTTAAATTTAATTGATATAGATAATCATAAATATTATTTGAATTTTGAGCTTTATCTTTTATAATTATAATATTATTTTAATTTTTTAATAATTATGATAGACTCATTTTTAAAATAATAAAAATATCATTAATTATATTTTCAAAATACTAAAAATAACTTTTAGACGACTTTTGTTTTCACTCTATTTTTATGAATATTTTTTTAAAAATATTTTTATTTAAAATTTACTAAATATCTTTTCAATAATGTTTTACGTTTTTAATGAAAATAAAAATTAAAAATAAACACATTTTAATTTTGTTGTAAGGCAAAGAAGTAAGAAAATCTTTCTTTTGCAGTAAAAGTATAAAAAGAAATTAATAAAAATACTGTGATCACTCAAAATTTAAAAAATATAAAATTGTCTAACCTTATTCTTATTATCAACTCCCTACTATGAAACTCACTATGTTTTATTTATAAATTTTTTTATAATTAATTTTTTTATATCTTTATTTTGATATATTTATAAAATTTATTATGATTATATTTTTATATTATAATTAAATTAAAAATAAAAAATTAAATCAAATTAATAAAATAAATATTTAATGTTATTTTTCCATCTAAAAAAAAACTAAAAGTATTTTTAGAAATGTCTGTTTTAGTAATTTGATAGTAAAATTGTTTTTTTTTTAAATACTAATGACATTGATAAAATTACTTATTAAAAAATTTGGCCAAATATTAACTGCTTCTTTGATATAATGTTTTTGAGAAATCTATTGAAAATTTTCATAATAAGTCAAAATTATAAAGATAGCCAAAAATGCACTCGTTAAGTTATGAATTAACATGTAAACTTTAATTTATTACAGTAGATCACACTAAAAAATGCGATAAGAATTATTCGAAGGACAAAATATTGCGAGTGCCGTCTCTTAGATACTAGTTTATCATATATTTTAATAGAATTATAATAGAAATTTGTTTGAAAGAGTGAATAATATAAAACTTAGATATAAAAAAACTTATATATTATATTTTTATTGGAAAAAAAATTAAAAAATACAAAATACAAAAAAATTAATCCTAATTTTTTTTTCATGCATATAACTTCTTCTTTTTCCATATTTGATCCAAGCTATATGAGCCATGATGTCGTCAGAGCTTATTGATGGAGATGGAGGTGACCCATTGTATAAACCAATTCATAAGTAGTTTAGGGTTTGTGAGATGCGTAACCCTTTTTTGTGTATCTATATGATATTAACTCCACGAACTGTGTTGGTCTCAGTCTCTGTTTCGGATCTTCATTCAATGAAAGATATAAATAATAATGATTATATTTTCCCTCACGTTTTTATCATAAAAAGAAAAAAAACATGAATTGAAATCATTAAAAAAAATATTTCCAATATGTGCAAATAAATTTTTAGTTGCTTTCCTCCCTTATTGCAACTTACCTGCAAGAACCAAAAAGCGAGAATGCCGTTAATCGCCATTTTACCCTCCTCTCGTTCTTCTTCGCGAGATAATTACGGGTCATTGTCACGAAACTAAAAAAAAAAAAAACTGGTAAACTGGCATTGTATGGGGCCCAAATTACGTCTACAATTTTCCTTTCGGGAATGCATGAATATTGTATCTTTTACCAACAAAGTCCTGGCACAAGTAGTATATATTTGGGTCCCTTAAACATGTTGTCCTGAGTTTAATTTCAGACTGTGTGTATGAAAAAATTTTTATTGGCATAGACAAAACTCACTTCAATAATCTCTATATTTCAGGAGAATTAGTCTTCGGCAATCTATTAGACACCTACCTGATACCTGTATTAAAAAAAAATATTATATCTTTTGTATTCCTATTTCAATTGGATTGATTAATAGTAATTAATTTAAAAACGAATCAAGAATTCTTAAGGAAATAAAATACCAGAGTGTCATCATTATTATTGAACAGTACAAGTGTCTAGAATCTATAAAAGAATCAATCTGTCTTTGTATATGGCCTGGTGTAATTTTTAATTTTTTGAATGAGATTTTTTTTCTTCAAAAAAATTATTTTATTTCTGTTTTTATTTATATTTTTCTTTTATAGTAAGAAAATATATCTTAATTTCATTTAGAAACATTTTTTTAACTAAACATATTTAAAAATTAAAATTTATTTTTTAAGAAACATTGTTTTAATAGAAATCAAACAATCTCTTAAATAACTTTGGAATAATTAAATTACATGTATTTTTAAAAAATTACAATCACGTTTCTTTAATTTTATTTTAAAATGTATAGTATATACATCATTGATTCACACTCTCTCAATTTTTAAAAAATTATACTAATATTTCATAAATATTCATTTAACCCACTATATCTAATTAAAGTATTTATAAATTTTTAAAATAAAAAAGACGTAAAACATTAATAATTTCGTAAATAAAAAATAAAAAAAATTATAAAAAAAAATATGAATATAAATTTTAAAAATTTCAAAGTGAATATAATTCGTTAAATTTTTTTTTCTTCATCCCCGTGATAGGATGCACATGTGGTTATGACGTATCCTAAACTCTTGGAGCAATTTCTCGAGACTCCAGAAGCCCTACGCTTAAAAAACCTAATACTAAAAGCTTTTCTCAATCTTATGTCTCTCTTCTCTTTTTGCTCGCTATAAATGGCATTCAACTCCATTCTTCGCAAGTCAAACTCTTCACTAAGGCCATTTGCGTCTCATTTGCTTAAGACCCACCGGAATTACCATATCCTGCTCTGCACTGCCATTAGCCATTGCACTCTTAAAGGATCATTGAACCCATTAGTCCCCTGCTTTCACTTCTCTTCTGCATCTGATGCGAGTCTACTCCAGGCCTTGTATTAGTGAAAAATATGCATGGTAACTGCAAAAATATTGCAACTTTATGCCCATAATCAGCTTAGAAACATTTTTTTTTTAAATTTTAATTCATCATATCTACAAATTAAAAAAAAAAATCTTTTTTAAGCAACATTTTTAATAGAAACCAAACAAGCCCTTAAATAAAATTTGATTAAATTACATTTATTTTTAATTTTTTAAAAAAATTAATTACATTCATATTATTTTTAATTTTATTTGAAGACTAATAGTTTTCTTAAAATTTTAAAGTATATACATCATTGATTCAAACTTTCTCAATTTTTAAAAATTTTCATAAATGTTAATTTAACCTAATATATCAAATTAAACTATTTATAAATTTTTAAAATAAAAATACATAAAACATTAATAATTTTGTAAATAAAAAATAAAAATCGTATAAATTAAAAATTGAAAAAAAAAAAAACCTAATGCCAAGACCTTTCTCAATCTCAGGTCTCCTCTTTCTGCTCGCCGAAAATGGCATTCAGTTCCGTTCTTCGCAAGTCAGCATCTTCTCTGAGGCCCCTTGTGTCTCATTTACATAAGACCCACCGGAACTACCATGTCTTGCTCTGCACAGCCATCAACCACGGCACTCTCTCGCAAAGCATCATTGAACCCATTCGT
Organism: Gleditsia sinensis; assembly: GCA_037074535.1. Taxonomy (NCBI): domain Eukaryota; kingdom Viridiplantae; phylum Streptophyta; class Magnoliopsida; order Fabales; family Fabaceae; genus Gleditsia; species Gleditsia sinensis. Next base: position 14,467,758 of record CM073472.1, read on the forward strand.
CCCCCGCTCTCGCTTCTCTTCTGCGAAGGTGAAGAAGGTCACGTCTGATAGGAGTCTACTCCGAAAGGATCTTTACCTAGATTTGAGACCTTTTTGGTCTTCCATTGCACATCATTGGGATATTTTACATATACCCTACGAGGATCAATACTAACAACCACTGCCTGCAAAGTGAAAATAAATTAATATCATACAAAAGTAACTCCATACATCCTCAACACTCACTCTGATGAACCATGCATTTAAGAATAATGTCATATAATTACAAGCACTTAGGCAAACAGGTTTTAATCGCCTCTAAATATAAGGATTAGACAACTCCAACATATGTCCTACCCTCAACAATCTAAAAAGAAAGAAACAGAAAAATTTACTACACAAGTTTATATTCACCCTTTAATCACCAATTCGCCATCCATAAGCCTAAGAACTCTACCTTTTTCCGCGCTTCTCCTTTGCTTGCTAATATACAGTGATTGAAGGAACAAATTCAAAAGGGAGGAAATGAAAGAAGGATGGAAAATCCAGAGGCTTTAAAAAACAATTTTAAAACTCAAACGACCAGCAGGGTATAACTGGTTGGTTAATTGGCCGGTTACCATTCAGTCCGGATTTACCTAATCTTCTGTCCAATCAATAAACACTCAACCAAACGGGAAAATTAGTTGCTACAGACCGTTGATGGGCTTGCCCAATGATCCTATTCAAGTTTACACAATTGAGAAAGTACTACCTCAAAAGAACAGGACTCACTAAGGAGGCATAGATATAATAACATACATTAATATTTTATAAGTACCATGATATTCAAGAGGAACTAAATGCAATTAATTTCAACAATCCAAACCAGATGATGCATTTGATACCTCAGCAAACATAATTCCCCATGTATTATCAATGTGCTAGTATTTATTGTGACATTCGATTAGCAACATATTAGTATACTACTTTGAAGGACATGGTAAGCATTAAGGTGAAGTTCTGGATGGAAAGCAACAGGTCTATGCTGAGATGTAATATCTTATGTGTGGGGGAGTCTTCAGTGCTTATAGGTACATGGATGGAATACAGGCGTGCATATATAAGCTACCAGCTATTAAATTACCTGATTCCCATATACTCTGGATATCTGTTCTAAGCTGCTCTTCCCACTCTTTACCTAAATTTTACAGTCATAAAATTATCACAAGAAATATATACAAATCTATCAGTTCATATTTGTAGAAATAAACAATGGGTTGAATTCCATACTCCAGTTCTTAGATACTCTTCTGTAGCATAAACAGCATCACTTCCAATAGAAATTTTATCAGCTCCAGATCTAAAATATTCTGAAGCAACTTCCTAACTAGAATAGTGCCTGATAACATAATTATATGGATGTAATGCACAAATAATATTCTAAGCAAACTCACAAAGGTAAAACTAAGGACTTGGGAATTATTAAGAAAAAATTCTTCCTTGGAAATCAAAATTATAGAATTATAATTATCATAATGACTGGTAAGAATACCTGCCATTTGAATCTGTAAAATCTCTAATTCCACCCCCAACAGTTAAGGGTACAAAAACATTTTCTGACATGTATCGCAATACCTGTGAAACACAGCAAGCATGAAAATCTTAGTGGGTACTGGGTAAGTATAATTTAGTACCAACTCCAATAAAAAGCTTTTATTTTGTCACATTGGCAAATTGCCAAGTGGGAAGTCCTGAAAACCAGTAATATTTAGAAAGCTGACCTGCAATCTAAGGTTGAGATTTGGTTTTAAATAACATCCTTCATAATATGAGTAAAGAAAAGAAATATCAAAGGTATGCCTCGTCAGCTCCACCTTTATATTACTGTTCAGTAAGCTCAACTGGTTTGCCAAAATTCCTTACCTGACAATTAGAATAGCACTATTACAAAATAAAGCTACAAAAGGTGTTGACTAACAGAAAACAAAGTTTAGAACACTTGATTTTTTGGTTAATGGTGATAGCTAAAATGAGATGATAATGATATAACTGACTATAACAAATATTAGTTTATTACTTCATTCAGTTAAAAAAATCAATGATAGGAACGTTGATGAAGCAACTCATTAAATAAAATACAGCTTCTATCAATTTATTTAACATACCATAAAGTTCTTTCATCAAATGTTGCAACTTCATTAACAAAAATCAAAGCATCTGTCAGAGCTGCTGATTTTCCTTACAAAGAGACTTAACTTCTTTCATCAACTCAGCTTGGTTTTCCAGAACGGAGTTCATCACACTTGATATTTCCATCTATTGAATGTGACTATTATTAATCAAGAGAGGAAGAGAAGAATTGGAAAAGAGGAATAACAGAAAATAATTTCAGATGCATACCTCTTGCGGATGAAACTGTTTTAAAATTACTATATGAAGGTTCCTCGTATCCTCATGTTTGGATTTCTGAAAGGAATCTAGAGTTTCTTACAGGGTTCGTTGAAAAATTTGAAGTGTACAATGAAGAGCCTTGCTATGCATCTAACTGGGATGCTTTCTGTTGTTGTGAGGTTACTCCCTATTATAAATTTCACATATCAATAGCCGACATAATAAAACTAGAACAGTTATATATCTCTTAGCAGATTATGATAATGGATTCTGTCACCAATTAGCATTCTGAATTACTCCCCAGAAGTAAAACAATCTACATCAATGGAACATATACATTGCCCGTGCTTCATTCTGAACACAGTAGTGGTAAGAACCCTGGACAAAGTAGAGATAAATGTTTTACTCACTCTCTTCTAAATGCAAACACCAATATATGAAATGAAAACATCAGATATAATTAAAGCACAGATTTTACATACATTTGCTGGTGGTACAGAGCTTGATTCTGTAGGAATTGATGTCTCAGACTTCAGCAGCAAACTATTTAGAAGTTCTTCTCTGGTTTCTGCATCTGATTTTTTTCATCTTAGGTGATGCTACTGAATAAGATATTCCATCACTCAAGGTAGATGTAGTGCTTAGTGTCCCAATCGTTGTCTTATTTATTTGTATATAAACTGAATTTTATTTCAATTTGAAAAAAAAAATATGTAGTCAAGAGACTAGACTATATCACACAGGTCAATAAACACAAAAGACATATTTCCCTTCTTTCGGCCACATATGGTCCAACTTGAAGACATGACCCAACTTTGGATGTGGATAATTGGTTTCTGGTCCAACCATCCAGGTCAGGAGGGATTTGATAACTTTGATTCTTTGGTATATCAGAAATAAAATCCTTCTCTTCATGAATATTCAGGTACCCACTCAGTATAGATCTTTTAGTTTCTATCTTGAAAAGATTTAATGTTAGATTATATATAGTCATAATTGACTTATGATACCAAAAGGCCAAAATAGTTCAAAATTGTACTTTAATTTGCAAGAACGTGTGATTGCTAAATTATAGAACATAAGATCACAAATTGGCACCATGGATGGCAAGCAGAAAGACTCAAAGAAGTATAACAAACATGTACAACATAATTCCCATAATGGTCTTGTGCTAACACGCAGACAAACTGCAAAATCTCATCCATCATTATCTGCTGTGTTTTGGGATCATGGCAGTGCTCCAAGACTCCTTGTTCATTGAAAGCTATCTAGTTGAGACTTAGCATTCTTATCTTTCAAGCTATCAATACAGCTAATATCTAGTTGAATTAACATGTTATTTGGTAATTAGGTTTTCGTAACATAAGCTACATGGTTTTAATAATGAAGCTGAGCAACTCTAGTAATAGGTCAATATCCAGTGTCTTATTATAACTTCGGTAACTTTGGCCATTTTCTAGCATAAGAGTAGATAAATGTTTATGTAAGTATATTGTTCAACCTCTCTCTAATACTCTATGGAAATTTAAGCAATCACTCTGATGTGTGACTGGGATATATACAACCCTTAATCTTTGGATTAAAAGATTAAGGATTTTGACGTTATAAAACATCCATTTGGTGTTGTTTTCTCTTTGTTTGGAGGAAAAATTGTTGAGTATGTTTGTGGGTAAGCAGCATGGTGCTGGCTTTGTACCTCAAGCCCCTAATGCTACTTATGGAAGGTTTTTACTACCTGGACTAGTAATTCATCTGGCAGAACTATCTAAGCTGAGCTTTTTCACCATTAATTGGAAACTCTCTTGTCTTTCTTCCTAAGTTCTATTCAACAAAGTCTTGTCAGATAAGAAACATTAATGAAGCTTGATAAGTATGGTGCAAATGCCGCATCCTAGTGTCATTTGAGACATGCTCAAAGTGGAATTAGGAAGGTACTCATCTGTTAATATGTAACTTTGAGACATGATCAAAGTGGAATTAGGAAGGATCTCATTCAAATTAGAGTATTTGGAAATTAACATCCTAGGTTCATTTGAGACATGTTCAAAGTCAAAACTCTTCCTCATATGTAACTTTAAAGTCTGGTGCACCTCATAAATTGGTCTTCTGTTTGTTTCATTCATCTTCGTACGTTAGAGCATTAAAAATTATTAATTTAAAAAAATCCTATAAAGTATTATTAATACTTAAATATTAGATGATTTAATAAAAGTACAATAAACTAATATCTAGTTTAATTATCAGAGCCCCCTAAATAATCTAAGATTATGTTATTAATAGATATTAATTATAAGAGCTCTTTATAGAATTCTAACTTTAATTGAATAAATGTCCTTGGCCTTATCCAGTTTATTTGCATCTCCAACATAAATTAATGGATACATTTTGTTTTCTACATTTAATATATTTATTGAAACTCTCTGCATATTTAAGTGGATAACAATTTTAATTATGAAGAAGGAGAATCAAAGTATGCATGCTCATATTTGTATTTGGACAAACATTACCTTAAAGACCTTGGCATTGCCTAAGTGCACCTCAGTGGAGATCTTTTCGTCAAATGCGCTAATAACAACAGAAAGCACCCATGTCGCATAACATGTCATGGTGTAAGGCATTGGACCCATATTATCAACAGCCATCGACGTCAATACGTCTTTCTGCATTGCATAGAAAAGTCCTCTAGCATATGGATCAAGGTCCTCTAGCATAGGAATGCCAACTTCAGTCCTATCAATAGAGGCTTTGATCAAGGTACTGAATTTTGTTTTGAGATACCGTTTCGGTGGTTTCAGAAATAGAAACATTTTGAAACGTTTCGAAAATTTTGAAAAAACGAAAGATTTTTTAAGAAACGTTTCAAATAATATTTTTTTCAATTTTAAAAGATTTTAACATAATATTAATGATATAGATATATAAAATTATATTAAAATGAATTCAAATTAATGTCTATAACTGAATAGTAAGTAAACATGCTACTACAGTAGGGATTTCGACTCAAATCCTAACAGTATTCAACAACAATATCTCTTTTGCATCTATCTCTTTATCTTCTTCTTAACTCTTTCGTGGCATCTATAATTAAATCTCTCTCTGTCGATTATGATTCTGTCTCTATCTTTCAATATCTCTTTTCATCATTTTTGTAGTTTTTTCTTTAAAATAAAGATAATGAAAAAAAAACAGTGTCATAAGAACAAAGCGGGAGAGTTGGAAATTAATAAAGATATTGTGACTTGTGGGAGAAAATAATTTGATATTAGATGTGATATGATGCTACTTTCACCTACTTTTAGATTATCAATTTTTTTATTTTTTAAATTAGTTTAGTATTTTTCCGTCGAAACAACTTGAAACAAGAGTATTTCCATTGAAATAACTCAAAACGAGAATATTTCTATCGAAACAAGAGTATTTTCACCAAAATTTTTACTGAAATAAGAGTATTTCTATCAAAATATTTTGAAATATAATAATTTCAATCGAAATAGTATAATTTCTTAACAAACATTTCGTTTCGTTTCGATAACTTCGTTTCGTGTCGGTGACTCAAGAAACAGAAATATTTCGGTCGTTTCGATGAAAAAAAAAAAGAAATATAGTTCCTTGGCTTTAACTTTGGCGGTCGAAACTTATCTCAAAAAGTAATTTCATTTTCATGCTTTTTCTTGGTATGTGTATGAATGAGCTTTGAGTGCGGGTCACTTGGACTGCCACCATATCTCAAGAACCGTTTTAGCGGAATTTTCATTTGTTTGTTATATTTTGTATTAGAGTTTTCATTTTTTATTTTTAAGAGAGTGAGAGTTAGTAAAAAAATTTAATTATAAAAGTTTTGAAATTATGTCAATATTTATTTCAACTCAAATATTTATACTTTTAAATAAAAATATATAAATAATTTTATTATGATCTCTGTTATAAAAAACTCTCCATAGTCACTTAACAAAACAAGAAGATTAGCTTTTAACTTCGATGCCAATAAAGTTATTAAACTGTTACTGTCTCAAAATATACCAGAAAAATCTTGTAGAATTTATGAGTTGGAAACTTTTAAATTGCTTAAATAATTAAAAATAAATATATAATTTAATACTTAAATATATTAAATTTTTTACATAATAATTTTTAAATTTAAGTCACTATACAATTTAATTTATAAATTTACAAAACATTAAATAATTTAATTATTTTATTATCTTTATTATAATTACAATTAAATATATATTAATGTGATCTATTAAATATTTATATAGTCTGTTAATTGCCAATTAAGTATGTTATATCTTCCTGTCTTTGAAAAAAAAGTCCAATACAAAGCATCTGTTTATTTTTATTTTTGAGCATATCAAATTATTATAATATTCATCAAAGGCATCAAGTTAGAACTTACAAAATTTTTTACAAAGTTAAAAAAGATAACAAATTACAAAATAATATGCACTTCTAAAAAATAGACAAATCTAAATTACAAAACAATATTCTAACTATCATTATCCAACATCATAAAAAATATAATAAATTTTATTAAAATACATTTAATTTTGAATTAAAAAAAAGAATACATAGTCTTTCAAAAGAAGACAGTACACCTTTCAATTTAAAATGTTATAAATTTGAAAAAAAAATATAAATTTTTTAGAGCTGATTATACTGGATATTTTTTAACAATGAGAAAAAAGTTTCTTTAAAAAAAAATTAAAAGAAGAAAGAGAATAAAAGAGAAAAACTTTTTCAAAGGACAAAAATAAAATATAAATATAAAATTCAAGAAACTAAAGAAAAACTTTTTTTGGGGGGGGGGGGGAGCTGCCCCCATCAGGAGGCACCGAGGTTTGTTTTTGAGAGAGAATGAGAGTTCAGCTGCTGTTGCGGTGTCTCTTATGCTTTTAGCTGATGTTGTCAGGGTCCAGACTCCTATTTTGTCTTGAACTAGTTTTTGGTTGTTGGTTGGACTTGTTGCCCAGTTTCTTTACTCCAAGAAAAAAAAGCTCTCAGATAAATTGATTAAAAAAAATTATTATCACTTTTAAGTTTTAATTGCCACAAGTCTTTTTTTTAATGCTATAACTCTTAATTTGATTTTTTGTCCGTTGAACTATGAGGTTGCATTCTCATGCCCATCTCTTGGAGTTGAAATCTTGTTTGTTTTGATTCTTTCCCTCCAAGCATAGGGCAGAGGCCTTTGCATGGGTGCTTCTAAGTTATGATTATATTTTCCCCCTTAATTTGTTGATTTCTTGTTTCTCTTTTAAACCTGCCACATTCATGTGTCACCTCAGTTTGGTGTCGTGGGTTAATGAATAGAAACATTATTAGTACGTGTTACTTGAGGTTCTCACTTTAGAGAGAACCTCAAGTAATCATTTGACTATTGAGCCATCTAGACTTTGAGCCATGAATGGCCCATTGGATGTTTGGCTAGTGAACTCTACCATCTTCATCATCGAAGGATATTTCCAAAGGGTGAGCTGGTTCTGGGTGAAACCATGCGACCTCAGTAACTCACGCTCCTTCTTATTCCCCAGCAGAGCGCTCACATGCGAATGTGCGTCAGTAGAGTCCAAACACAATCTGGTATGGGTTCCAGAATTTAATGCACTGATGTAATCTGTTGCTCTATTTTTGTTTCAACAGTTCTCATTTAAGTTCAACTCAGGCTCTGACTTTTTTTTTTGGGTCAACAAGTGCAATCAACAACAAAAATCTAACTCAAAACAAAGTGAGGTTTGGACACCCCAGCTACATCAACCAAAAGCAAGGGAAACATTGCGAGAAACTGAGGCTTCGAGCAAATGTTTCTATTATCAAAAAAAATTTCTCAAGTGAGTTGCTCTAGTATGGAGAGGTGCTTTCCTCTAGTATGGACAGTTGATCTTCCTCTACTAGCAAGAGTGGAATGCTTGAGAGTGGCTCAAGAATCTTAGCAGTGATACTAAGCATCGGGAGAGGCACGAATAGCAAGCGTCCTTATAGAGTCAACAACAAAGGAAAATGAAGACTGAAAGAAATAACGCGATCACTGAGAGCAACAACAAGGATGGAGGGAAAGATAGAGGAAAAGAAATCATACAGTTAGAAGGGGATGGAAAACATGCTCTAAACTTGACATATAGAAGCCTTGTGGGCAAAATCATAGTGGACAGACCGCTAAATAAGAAAACAGTCAAGATGATGATATAAATGGATGGAGAAGTCCAGGGGGCCTGAGTATTGTGGACATAGGACTGAACACCTTTTTATTCAACTTTGAAGAGGAGGAAGCAGCCAAAAGAATCATGGAAGGTATCCCATGGAACATTATGAGGCACCTACTCAATATATAATACTGGAACCCAGAACAAGCCATACATTAGATGACATTCAACTTCAGCCTGTACTGGGTCCAAATCTATGGGCTGGCACTACAAAACCTAAATGTAAGAAATGGGAACGGAACATTATAGGAGATAGGCTGGGTGAAACATTAGAAGTAGAAGACCCCGTGGTAGAAGGGAAGATACTGAGAAACTTCCTGCGGGTAAGAATCCTTAAAGACCTGAAGGAGCCAGTTATCACGGGCTTTTGGGTTTCTAGAAAGAATTTACCCAGCATGTGAATCAAAATGAGATATGAAAAACTCAAAGAATACTATTACAAATGTGAATGTCTTGGCCATGAACAAAAAGCTTGTCGTAAAGAGGAGATGGACACCGTGAACGAAGAAACCAGACCAAAATATGGGCCTGGCTTAGGAGTGCAACCAGCAAAGCCACTAAGCCTGATTGCAAAAGAGGACAGATGGTGGAAGAACGATGGCGGAGGAGAGGCTTGGATTTGAGCATATTTTTCTATCCTCAAACTGATGGTCAGTCTGAACGTACGATTCAAATTTTAGAAGACATACTCCGAGCCTGCATTTTTTATTTTGATGGAAGTTGGGATATATACTTGTCTTTGGCTGAGTTTGCGTATAATAATAGTTACCAGACTAGTATACAGATGGCCCCATTCGAAGTTTTGTGTGGTAGATGGTGCAGATCTCTCATTGGATGGTTCGGAATATGAGAGGAGAGGCTAAACTTACAGGGCCAGATCTTGTACAAGATGCTTTGAATAAGGTAAAGTTGATTAGAGAAAGGCTGTAGGTAGTTCAGAGTAGACAAAAGGCGTATGCTGATAATAGGCGAAGGGAGTTAGAATTTTCAAAGGGTAAACAAGTGTTCCTGAAAGTTTCACCCATGAAAGGAGTGATGAGATTTGGAAAGAAAGAGAAATTAAGTCCTCGGTATATAGGCCTTTTTGAAATATTGGGTAGAGTAGATGTAGTGGCATGTCGTATAGCTCTGCCACCAGAACTGAGTGATGTTCATCTAGTTTTTCATGTGTCTATGCTACAGAAATACTTACCGGATCCTACTCATGTCATTCAACCCCAAGAGATTCAATTCGATAAGAATTTAACTTATGAGGAAAGGCCTATGTGCATTGCTGATCGGCAAGTGAAAAAGTTGCAGTCAAGATAAATTCTTATGGTTAAAGTGATATGACAAAATCACTCTTCCAAGGAGGCTACCTGGGAAAGAGAAGATGACATGCGTACCAGATATCCGCATTTGTTTGAATAATGAGGTTAGTATTTATCTGCAATTACGGTGATGAAATTCAGGGACCGAATTTCTCTGAGGGGGGAAGAATGTAATAGCTGTAAATTTAATAAAGTTCAAAGTAAAGAAAATTTTGAATTAAAGAGAAGATTTTAAAAATAGAGATAAGAACCAGTGAAAATAAATTTATTTATTACATGGATTAAAGAATTACAAAAAGAATATGAGAATTTACGTTTTGAAGTCAAAATACAATTTCTTAAAAGTTGAGGTCAAAATGTAAATAAGAAAAAATTTACAAGAACCTCCCTCTAAAAGTGAATTTTTGCAGAACAGTTCCCGGGATATTTTAAGGGATTTCAGACACTAAGGAGCTCATAATCTCCAGAGACTCTCTCTCCTCAAAAAATTTTCTCCAAAAATTTTCTAATTTCTCTTTAAGATTATTCCGCTTACGGAACTCGGATTTCGACACCGTTGCTACCAACGGACTCAGGACGAAGAGTTCTTCAAATCCATCTGATTGGTTTCTGGAGAATTGCCTGAAAATTAGCCGAAAAATTGAAGGAAAAATCGCCTAAAAATATAATATCCGAAACTTCTATCTGTGGTTGTCAAATACAAAAACTAACACCGTAGATCAATCTAAAAGGCATCGAAACTTTTAAATCTCTAATTTCAGGTCAATCCACCACCATATGTGTTCTCACGCGCCGGTTCTTCCTCGGAGAGTGAAGCCCACGGGCATCTTCCTTCGGCGGCGCATGTGACAACACCTTCTGTTGACTGGCGCTGACTGAGTTCCTTAAGGTCAAATTTTGCAAATCCAGAGTTATTTTCAAGGTTTTTGGACCCTCTAGACTCAATTTTATGGTTTGTTTTGCCAAAATTGGAACCGAAACGAAGATTTTAAGGTTGTCCAACTTGGTGCTCTATTTTTGTGAGTAGATGATTCTTCCTTTGGCTTGTTTTTACTCTTATTGAACTTTACATTGGTAAATGAGTATGATTACATGTTATTTATACTTTCTTATATTCTTGAAATGGTTTAAAATATTCGAAACGGTTGAAATATAATATCTAGTTCAAGAAGAGTAATTTTTGAAATGGATTTTGAAACATTTTGAATGTTATTTCTGAAAGAATTTTTCATTATATGACAAAAGAAATGTTATGCATGTGACATTGATTTATATAATGATATGTTGGCCTCGGATATGGGCATGTATACATGAAAGTACTGAATTATGATAGAACCTCTGTTTTATTACAATGAGTTATATGAGAATGTGATATGAGTTTTGCATCTCACCATTTCCTTGAGTCTTTCCTTTCTCTTTCGTAGTTCGGCATCTTTGCTTGATGCTCTCCTTGGACGAGATCAATCTTTTCTCCTTTCCCAGAGGTTCCAAGAATGTCGTTGCTGTTGTGGGTCAAAACGTCCATGTCTTACACCATGGCCAAAAAAGATCATTCACATGAACTTTATATTAAGCTGAAATTATTTTTTATCTGCGTCATTGCCATCTCTAGCTTGGGTAAACACATTTTACATCCTATTGATTATCATCCGAATTACAATTTTAGACAGTTCCTCCTAACATTTTTCATAAATTAATTTAGAAAAGAGTGGGAAAAGCCAACCTTTCGGTAAGGCATCTAAAATTAGTTGCCTAAAGAACAAAAAAAATTATAAAGGACTTTGTAAGATGACATTCTCTTGTTTCTACCCCTAATGGGCTTAAATTTTACTTCTACAAAGGGAACCTGTTTTTGAAAATGAAGCCAGGCAAGATTTTAAATTTTCTATGGTGGTATTATTTTGTAGTAGACTGTAATAAGGAGAGAAAACAAGCTAATCAGTTATTGTTTTTTGAAATTTTAATTTGATGTTTTGGTATATACCTACTGTTTTTGTGAATTTATGAGACCTGAAAGGAAAATAATAAGTTACATCTCTTATAGATTCTGCATCTAAACAAAATCTGAAAGTATTCCCTGCTTGGCAAAAATTTCTATTATGTTTCTCAAATTTTTCGCGAGAATATCTTTTGTAGATTATAGTTCTACCATTAATTAGAGTTTTTTAGTTTAATATTAATGGCGCCTAATTTCATCCAAAATTGAAGAATTAGTGATGCATAGTATAGTAGATGGGATCCCATTTTTAATGAAGGAATAGTCAGACATTTTAAACTATTTGTTCCTACTAATTAAAGTGAAGCACTGTCATACACTTTCATAAATCTCTGCTGGGTAGAAAAAACTAAAACTACAAAGACGAACCAAATGGAATCAATTGATCAGATCCACATATTTACGAATCGAGCTCAAGTAGACCCTTATAATACACCACGATGGGGCTCCTTACTTGGATGGTACCATCGTACCAAACCAACGAAACAGACACCATGGGCATGTGAATACTCCCTTTAATTGTAATTCTGAATAACTTGCTTTCCCTTATTGAAGTAAATAATAAAACATTTGGCTCTACTTTAATGCTGATATGACATGGTGGAGCTATCTTTTTAACTCTATATGTTGACGTGGCTACTCCAACATTTGTGACTGTTCTGTGGAACACACAACGAAAGGATCTTTCAACTTCAGTACAAAGAGTTAAAGGCGAAAAATTCAAATCCCTCCCATGAGTTCGCTTTTTAGTCTCTCCCAACTGCTATTCTCACTGGTAAATCTTTGTAGCTCTTTTTTGATATATTTTTGACCACATAAAAACTGTAAATATTCTCTTTCACTTATATCATAGACCAACTCAAGATTCAATGCTTTAATTGGTTCAATGTAGCCTGTCCCATAAGCAAATTCTGCATCTGGATTGAGTGAATCACTCATAGGCGTGGCTGCATATATAGCAGTAGAGATCTGCATCTGGATTGAGTGAATCACTCATAGGAGTGGTTGCATATATAGCAGTAGAGATTGTCATACATTCTAGATTATTCAATGAAATAGAAACAAATGTTCTATAGTAAAAACCAAAGCCTTAGTCATTAAAAGAGGCATTACCTGTAGTCATTATAGCAGACTTAATGGCTATCGGAGACTATGGGGGGTGAAATGATTTGATGTAGGAAACAATGTAGAGGTGTGAACGCAAGCCATAGAAGTTCCAAAATTTATCATGTAGTTTACTACTCTGCCATGAGAGACGATAGGCGTTGAAACAGTTAAAATATTTACCCTTGGAGCGGCTATATCTGGCTACAATTATAATTCTAAAAAGAAAAATGATTTCAATAAGCTTTGATATTTACGAGGAAATGACAGTTTGAAGTATGGATAAGAGTAGGTACTAGTTACAATTAAGTCAATTACATTGAGAACATCAGGTGTAATTCGATTTGGTCCCCTTGATGAGAAGTTAGCTACACAAGGGACTGATAAATTCTTGTGTTCATTACTCTTAAATATAACAGCGGTTGGATTTCTATTGAAATCAATTTAGCATATAATGAACAAGATTAAGGTCAATCATGTACATTTTCAATTGAATTTCATATGAACCAAAGATGGAAACTGAGGAACAGGTACGAAATTCTAGGAAGTACGGAGGAAAGCAAAATGTTCAAATCAGCTAGCAAATTTTAATGAACAAGAGACAAGAAGTATGCAGAAGGCACACGTGACAATGGGAAAAGACAAGAAGCAGAAGCGCAAAGAAAATGTAGGCTTGGGCCTATTCAAGCTAAACCTGAAGGAAAAAACAAGCCAAGCCTCTTCAAGCCAGGATAATTATAGAGTGGAAGCCGAATGTTTTGCCGGAGGAATTTGGCTATTATGGAATACTAATGAAATTGAAGTAAAGGTGATGAAAGAGCATAAACACTTTATTCATTGTGAAGTTAGGCTTAAAAGAGCCAGAGTGGATTGTATGATCACCATTGTTTATAGCAGTCCTTGACAGGCTAATATAAAAGAGTTATGGGAATCTTTGGGAAATACAAGCAATAGCCATAATGTCACTTTTGAAAAAGGCACACATCACTTTTCACAATTTACATTAATCCCAAGCATAGCTCATTTGCAGATAAGACTTTCATTTCTATTTCAAAAAACTTACATTGATAAGGTCCAAAATGTCACTTTTGAATCATTCTCACCTTCACAAATCATAAACAAGCATGTAACACAAAGTTAGAGAGAGACTTTTCTCTGGTCCTTTTTAATCTCTTGTAACCTCTTTGAGACTCACCACTTGTATATATGCAGCAAAATAATTAGAGTAAAATACATTAGTACGAACGATTTGTACAACAGAGATGAAATGAAATCTCCGAGGCATAATGAGGGCCGCAGTACTCAATGTGCAGCTATAACTGCAGGGAATGTGGTGAATTTTGCAAGTTCAATCACAGTCAGAGGCGGGATTCCATCCGCTTGTATCGCTGCATACAAGGTCGATATTGAAACTAAAAATGATGTCATCTTCAAAGCATTTAAAGAGGTTGTTGATGATGGCATTGATGTAATAAATGTTTCAATGGGATTTTTAAACTTGGAAAAACGTGAATATTATGAAGATCTATTTGCAACAGGATCCTTCTATGCAATGCAGAAAGGCTTATTAACGTCAAACGCTAACGGTAATAGTGGTCCTAGGCTTTGCACCATGACATGTTATGCGCCATGGGTACTTTCTGTTGCTCTCCATAATTAAAATTGTTATCCACTTAAATAAGTTAAATATGCAAGGAGTTTCAACGAGTGCGTTTAATCTACAGACCAAAATGTATCCATTAATCTACGCTGAAGTTGTACCCAACATCGATGGAAGTTATAGTAGTTCCAAGTCTTGGTAAATAACAACATTGTCTAAGGCTAAGGTCATATTTCTTTTTTCTTTCTTTGTTTTCTCAAAAATAAATTTTTAAGTTTCATTCCATGTTATTTCCAGGTAAAACCTATTGGACAAAGCTTTGGTCAAAGGAAGGCTAATTCTATGTGATAACTTTCCACCTTCTTGTGAAGAGGTACTGGAGTCTGGGGCTACTGGTTTTATCTTTAAAAGAGCCTACCCAACAGATGTAGCATTTTGCTTATCATTGCCTGCAACTTTTGTTAGCAAAAAGGCCTACAAAGATATACAGTTATACATCAATGGAGCAAGGTCTCCATTAGCAAGTTCATTTGAAATTTAATTTAAAATGTACTTGATTGACCTTAATCTTGTTCATTATATGCTAAACTGATTTCAACAAGAATCCAACCGCTGCTATATTTAAGAGTAATGAACACAAAAATTCATCAGTCCCTTGTGTAGCTAACTTCTCATCAAGGGGACCAAATCGAATTACACCTGATGTTCTCAAGGTAATTGACTTAATTGTAGCTAGTACCTACTCTTATCCATACTTCAAACTGCCATTTCCTCGTAAACATCAAAGTTTATTGAAATCATTTTTCTTTTTGAAATTCTAATTGTAGCCTGATATAGCTGCTCCAAGCGTGAATATTTTAATTGCTTCAACGCCTATCGTCTCTCATGGCAGAGTAGTAAACCACATGATAAATTTTAGAACTTCCATGGCTTGCGCTCATGTCTCTACAATTGCTGCCTACATCAAATCATTTCACCCTACATGGTCCTCGACAGCCATCAAGTCTGCTATAATGACCACAAGTAATGCCTCTTTTAATGACTAAAGCTTTGGTTTTTGCTATAGAACATTTGTTGCTATTTCATGGAATAATCTAGAATGTATGACAATCTCTACTGCTATGTATGCAGCCACTCCTATGAGTGATTCACTCAATCCAGACGCAGAATTTGCTTATGGTACAGGCCACATTGAACCAATTAAAGCATTGAATCCCAGGTTGGTCTATGATATAAGTGAAAGAGAATATCTACAGTTTTTATGTGGTCGGGGATATACCAAACAAGGGCTACAAAGATTTACCAGTGAAAATAGCAGTTGAGTGAGTACTAAAAAGAGAACTCATATGAGAGATTTGACTCTGCCGTCTTTAACTCTTTGTACTCAAGTTGAAAGATCATTTCGTTGTGTGTTCCACAGAACAGTCACAAATGTTGGAGTAGCCACGTCAACATATAGAGGTAAAAAGATACCTCCACCATGTCATATCAGCATTAAATTGGAGCCAAATGTTTTATTATTCACTTCAATAGGGCAAAGCAAGTCATTCAGAATTACAATTAAAGGGAGTATTCACATGCCCATGGTGTCTGTTTCGTTGGTTTGGGACGATGGTACCATCCAAGTAAGGAGCCCCATCGTGGAGTATTGTAAGGGTCTACTTGAACTCGATCCAGTCGATTCCTAAATATGTGGATTTGATCAATTGATTCCATTTGGTTCATCTTAGTAGTTTTAGTTTTTCCTACCCAATAGAGATTTGTGAAAGTGTATGACAGTGTTTCACTTTAATTAGTAGGAACAAATAGTTTGAAAATGTATGACTATTCCTTCATTAAAAATGGGATCCCATCTACCATACTATGCATCATTAATTTTTCAATTTTGGATGAAATTGGACGCCATTAATATTAAACTAAAAACTCTAATTAATGGTAGAACTATAATCTACAAAAGATATTCTTGCGAAAAATTTAAGAAACATAACAAAAATTTTTGCCAAGTAGTGAATACTTTCAGATTTTGCTTAGATGCAGAATCAATAAGAGATATAACTTATTATTTTCTTTTCAAGTCTCATAAATCCACAAGAACAATAGGTATATACCAAAACATCAAATTAAAATTTCAAAAAACAATAACTGATTAGCTTATTTTCTCTCCTTATTGCAGTCTACTGCAAAATAATACCACCATAGAAAATTAAAAATCATGTCTGGCTTCATTTTTGAAAACAGGTTCCCTTTGTTGAAGCAAAATTTAAGCCCATTAAGAGTAGAAATAAGAGAATGTCATCTTACAAAGTCCTTTATAATTTTTTTTCTTCTTCAGACAACTAATTTTAGATGCCTTACCGAAAGGTCGGCTTTTCCCCCTTTTTTCTAAATCAATTTATGAGAAATGTAAAGAGGAGCTATCTAAAATCGTAATTCGGATGAAAATCAATGGGATTTAAAACGTGTTTATCTAAACTAGAGGGGTTGAAGAGATGTCAATGACGCAGACAAAACTCATATCTACGTTTAGGGCCACAATAAACAAATAAAACATATTTGATATAGCATTAAATCTATAATATTAACTACAATATATAATATATATGTTAAACACAATCAGTTGGTTCGATTGGGACTTCTTTGCAACCGAGACTAGCTGATCCAATCAGTTTTCAAACTAGAAAAACAAATCTAAACATATCAAAATCAAATTTTTAGGGTTTTGATTCAGTCAGTTTGGTTTGGTTCCATACACTCCCAGTGTTGGGTCAATAGCCATATATTCTCTATCATTTGATTCTAATTTTTCTCCACATTTCAATTGTGTTATGTTAATTTTTTTTTTGGTACATCAGCAGGAGTTGAACCCGATTCAATCCCAAACTCCCCACCCTCCACACTAACCACCTGAGCTAGCCTCATGTGGCATTGTGTTATGTTATTAGATGTTCAGTAATTTGCTAAAAATCTTGAACTCTCTTGTATTAAAACAAAGAAATAAAACTTTTTAACTCTTGAGAGTTTTCTTTGAATCCTGGTTGGAATTCCTTACTCTTACCCTCCCAATTGCTATTTTATTTATTTGTATATAAATAGAATTTTGTTTAAATTCGAAAGATATGTAGTCAAAAAGATCACACTATATCACACATTTCAATGAACACAGAGACATATTTCCCTTCTTTTGCCAAACATATAGTCCAATTTAAGAGGGCGAGCCTTGACACACCGGTAAGGTTGCTGCTTTGTGACCTGGAGGTCACGGATTCAAATCCTAGAAACAGTTTCTCCACTTGCAAGAGTAAGGCTACATACATCTACCTTTCTCAAACCCCACCAAGTGGGAGCCTCGTGGAGTGGTCCGTCTTTTTTTATAGTCCAACTTAAAGACATGACTTGACTTTGGATGTCCAACCAGCCAACTCAGGTTGGATCTAATAACTTTGATTCTTTGGAATATGAGAAACAAAATATTTCTCTTAACCAATATTTAGGTACTCACTCAGTAGAGATCTTTTAGTTTATACCTTGAAAAGATTTAATTTTAGATTATGCATGCTCATAGTTGACTTATGATGCTAAAAGACCAAAATAGTTCAAAATTGTACTTTAATTTGCAGTGATCAGGTGATTGTTAAATTAAAGAACATAAGATCACAAATTGGCAATAATGGTTGGCAAACCAAAAAACACAAAGAAGTATAACAAACCTGTACAACATAATTCCCATATTGGTCTTGTATTAAAATGCAAACAAACTGCAAAATTTTATCCGTCATTATCTTCTGTGTTTTGGGATCATGCTAGTGCTTCAATACGCTCTGTTCATTGAAAGAGATCAAGTTTAGGTTTAGTAAGCAATCACTATAACGTGTGACAGGGATATATAACCTTTAATCTTTGGAATAAAAGATTAAAGATTTTAACGTTATAAAACATCCATTCGATGTTGTTTTCTCCTTGTTTGGAAGAAAAATTACTGAGTATGTTTGTGGGTAAGTAGCATAGTGCTGGCTTTGTACCTCAAGCCCTTAATGCTACTTATGGAAGGTTTTACTACCTGAATTAGTAATTCATCTGGCAGAACTATCTGAGCTGAGCTTTTTCTCCATTAATTAGAAACTCTTTCATTTTTCTTCCTAAGTTATGTTCAACAAAGTCGAGAAACATTAATGAAACTTAAGTATGGTGCAAATGCCACATCCTAGGGTCATTTGAGACATGCTCAAAGTTGAATAAGGAAGGTACTAATACCATATCAAAGTCATTTTTGGTACAAATAATATTGTGTGAAGCCCTAAAGAGAAGCATATATGAATATCTACTCTATTTTAAGGGTTTTCAGTGTGCTTCTTTGCTATCTAAGTTCAGTTCAACAAAGTCTTGTCGAATGAGAGACATTAATGAAGCTTGATAAGTATCGTGCAAATGCCACATCCTAGAGTCATTTGGGACATGCCCAAAGTTAAATTAGGATGATACTAATACCAAAGTCATTTTGAGTACAAATATCTATTGTGTTTAAGGGTTTGGAGTGTGTTTCCTTGCTATATAACTCATAAATATCTCTAAAATGAGCATTCCTTTCAACCAATGGAAAGTTTTAGCAAAGTACCCCTCTGGCAAGTGGCGAACTGACATATTGTTAGATATAATCTACTTATGATAAAATGAACCACAATAATAGTAAATATGATTATTTTTCCCTTCAAAAATAGATAGTTATAAACTAGCAATATACTCCATGTTTTCAACAAATTTCGTTGCAAGGTACATAAAGAGATGTACAAGTTTATGCTTGGATAAATTTTTTTAGTTTTTTCATCCACACCATGTATTCTTTGATGTCCTTGTTGATCATGTGCTAGTGTATTCTAGGTTTGATTCCTCTGATTTCCAAATACTTGTGGAAAGACTTTTGCAGATTCTCATTCAAATCTCTAAGATAAGTTCAAGGCTTGGTGTTTATATGATTCTAAAGAAAAAGAACACAAAATAGTGAGTTGTAAATTAAAAGACTAAGAATGAGGAACAAGGCCTTATTGAAAGTCTGGTCTGTCATAAGCAATTTCATCCTCTGCATTTTTTGGATTCTTAATAAAGCTATCAATAGTGATCTTATCAGGGGAAAACATACAACTAAACTCCAAAAAGTGTTCATCCTTCTTAGAGACACTGACTATAAGTGGAATACTTGATTGACTGGCCCTTTCACTGTCATTATCATCCTCATCATCGTTGCTGTCTTCCCTAGTGACTAGGTCAAGCATGTGAACCTCATCTTTTATTTCTTTGCCTTGGTATGCTCTCTGAAAAAGAAAGGTATGATCCTACTACCCAATTAAATAAATATTGACTCTCAATAAATTATCTTAAAGAATATCACATTGACGATTTTGACTGTATCATATAAACAAAAAACCAATACCCATTAGGAAGGACTTGTTATTGACTTGCAGGGAGAGAAAGTATGAATGAAAAGAAATATAGCAATTTCAAACCATCAATAGAAAATTAGTCTTTTATCCTATCATAATGTAATAAACAATAAATAGGTAAAACTATTCCAAAATATTGAGAGGGCACATTCCAAAATTCACTTTTAATATTTTTCAAATATTAGCCTCAACTGTTGCTCCAAATAACCAGTAATTACAATAATCAATGCAGCCATGATTACTTAGCCAAAAGAGGAGAGACAAACCATAAACAAACATAAGGAATCTGAGTACAAAATGCTATACATAGTCAGAAATACAATTTTTCATCACCCAAAGAGAGTTGAATTGTAAGTGTCTCATTCATTACTGTTTATCAAAATGCAAGAATTTCAACTAAATTGGAGTGGGTTTTCATTTTCCAGAAGTTGGAATGAATCAAAGTAGAATGGATAATGCATCTTTTTCTTTCTTTCCTCCCCAGACGAGAACTTATTAGAGTATGAACTAAGAAGGTAAATAAAAAGAAGTCAACTCTTTTTACTGAAAGAAACAAAAAAAAATTGTCAACAACTAACAAAAAAATAAACCTCAAGCAAACGAGAAATTTTTTGTCTAGGACGCTCAAGTAACAAAAATTCCTTCATCTTTCAACAGTTTTACTAGACTTCCTTCATTGATGGTTAGCCTAGTCATCTAGATAATGCAAAGAGAAACAAACAAATAACATACCTTGTGGAGGTAATCCATCTCCTCAACGCATAGAATTTCGTATTCAATTACACGGAAGAGGCTCTCATCGGACATGTCCTTCTTCACCTCTGCAGATGAGAAGTGAAAGTTGGGGTTGAATGGGTTCTATGATGCTTTGCGAGAGTATGTCATGGTTGATTGCTGTGCAGAGCTGGACATGATAATTTCGGGGGGTCCCAAGCATATGAGTATGAAGAATGGTGCTGAATTCCATTTCATGCAAGAACAGTGACTGACTTGCTTTAATGAATCGTTCAAAGTATTCCAATAGTGTTAGCATAGTGAAAAATGTATTTATATGATGATACATGTTCAAGGTGGGGGAAGCATTGGCAAGATTGTTTCCATTTGGTGAGTTCGTGGAATATATCAAACTCTGTATAAAGGGGAAACCCTCAGTTTGCCGCCTTTATCTTTGGTAACACAGACATCACTCCATATATTTTTTATCAAATTAAGAAACCTACTCACTAGTCCTTATAAATTATTGATGAAAAGAAGTTCCCCTTTACATACCCCGCATTTTCTTTGCTTTTAGACTCACCAAAATTTGATTGAGAATCTTCGAGTGGCTGTCGAGCAAATCTTCCGGTGCAAATTTGCTGGATCAATTCGATTTGCAAGGTAAGTGTCTAACAATAATGAACTTCATTTGTTTTACAGAATGGAATTTTAAAGCTATATTCAGCCATTCCCACACTACCTATTGTAAGTTTTACAGAATGCAACATTGAGTTTATCTTCACGTTATCTTTTGACCGCCGAACACTCAATACCTTACAATATAGCAGGTCTTATAATCGTACGGTAAAAATTTTCTTTAACTTTGAGAGGCACTTTTTTATCACAAATGACACTCGAAACTTTGCTCCATTTCATCAATCCTATTTGAATTCTATGATTTATGTTCTCTTTTATTTCGCCGTCATTTGTATAATGGACTCAAGATATTTAAAACTTGTAACTAGTTTTAATATATAGTCTTCAAGTTTTACATCTAAATTCGTATTTTTTTGTCTTTTATTAAACATACATTCCATATATTCTGTTTTATTTCTACTTATACGAAAACCATGTGTTTCTAAAATTTGTCTTCATGATTCTAACTTCATATTTATTTCCTCTTTCAATACACTAACTAAAACTATATCATCTACAAAAATTATACATTTAGGCCCCAATACTCCTAAAAAATATACTTAGGATAGATATGCATTTAGAAAACTTTTTCAGCTAAACATTTTTTTTAGCAAATGATATGTCTTCTTAAAGATTTTAAGGTTTTATTTGCTGCGTAAATTGAACTGAATTCTTTGTTTTGCAATTATAAAACACTAATTATAAATGGGAAACAATTAGTCATAGAACTTATAGTAACAACCTGCCAAGGACATTTAACTATACTCATGTGAAGCTTTTTGTTAGCTTTCGAGTATTCAAGTTCATCTCCCATGTACACGAAATACTCCTGCATACTTAGAATATGATCAAATAGGATAAATCAAGGAAAGAAAGAAACGATAAATAATTCAAGCACTTTAATTTAATGCCAAGCCAAGAACTTAAAATTAGGAGAGTAAAATCAAGCCCTTTCTTTTTTCTTTTTTTCTGATAAACTTCTATCATTCAAAAAATGTTTCTAAAAGAGAATAAGATATATTTTCTTACTACATATTAATGGAAGGGAAGGAGAACAGTCACGGAAGCCTTCAGTGACATTTGTAAAACTAAACTAGCAAACTGGGCACAATACTGACAAAGAAGTTAACAAAGATATCTAACTAAAACAGATAAAAGCTTTAAAACAAAAATCATAAGTTAATGGTGGAACTTGAAAGGATGAACGAAGCATACCAGTAACATTTTGTCGAACTCGTTCACGTCTTGCTTCCATCCCCATCATTTCCTTAGTGGAATGAAAAAGCAGAAAAAAGCATTGTCAAGCAATAGCGTAAATTGCTTTGCTAGTGTACAACAAAAAACACACACAAATTCAAATGCTTTCTTCTTCCGCTAAACATTGTTACAACGTGACCGACGAAAATGGAAAACCTGGCTTTTGTTGGCTCTGCAGCTTTTTTGCTTGGTCTTTTTTGCTTTTTTATATTCAAAAATTAAAAAATAAATATTTAATCCAAAAAATTGTATTAAAAGCATTTAAGAATCAGTACGTCAGGGGAAAAGACTAAAAAAAAATTTATTATTATTTTATTAGATAAATACTTATGAGATTTCAAAAAACATTCTACGTTAGATTATACATTTTACTCTTTTCATTAAACTTGTACTCCTTTAACTTTTGAATTATTTTATTTAAATAAAAATTAACTAAATTTAAAGTTATAGAATTTTTAATTTAAAATTTTAAAATTAAAAATTTAAATATTAGAATTTTAAGATTTTAAAACTTAAATTTTATTATATATTTTGAAATAATTATCAAGGGTTCATGTAAACTAAATTATTATTTTAATTTTTTTTTCAAAAAAAAAAAAGTTAGTCACTTCTCGCACGCCTTACATAAATGCACTACTCTCACATGATCATTGATAATTGGAACATAAATCATACGTAACTTTTTTTAGTCAAATCATAACATTTGGACTGAAGTTGAAATTAGAATTGTGTGTGTGCGAAAAAAACAAGAATACATTGTACTCTTTACCATTTTTGGTTCCCTTTCTGGAGGGAGAGAAAAAGAGAGAAAAAAGCAATCTTGAGTTTGATGCCTGCTGTGCCCATCTGCCTCCCCCCGACACGGATCCTCTGGGCTACTGCCGTCCAAATCGCAGTTTTTTTGTTGCTTTTTGGATTTTTAAAATTTTTAATTTGTTTTAAAATAAATAATTGTTTTAATTTCTTAAAGATATATACATTTTCAGTTTAATTTTTTAAAATTTTATTTTACTAATTAAATATTTTAAAAATTAACTTATTTTAAAAAAATTTAAATTTATTCTATTAATAAATATTTAACATATTTATTTAAATGCAAAATTTATATAATTTAAGTGAAAATATAATTTAATTAATTTTTTATTTTTTATTGTTAAAATTAATTCATTAAATTTTTATTAACATAGTTAGTATAAGAATTTTTTCAAAAAAAAATTGAATCATATATTTAAAAAATTAAAATTTGAAAAAAATAAATTAAAATTATATTTTTTAAATATCAAAATAAAAATTAAATTTTTTTACTTTTATGTTTTAGAAGATTTTGGTGATTTAATTGAATTAAAGTAAATAAATTGTTATTAAAATAAATTACAAATAAAAAAAATAAAAATTCAAAATATAGAAAAAAAATGCATTTAACTATTTTTCATCTATTATAATTAAAAATTTATAAGTTTTTGTTTTAATTAGTTAAATAAATTCATTAAAATTTTATTAATAGAATTAACATAAAAATATTTTGAAAGCAAAATAATTTTTTTAAGTGATATGTTGAAAAAAATTACACTTCTGGACTATGGCCGCGTGAAGACGAAAATGGAAAATCTGGGTTTTGTAGGCTCTCTGCTTCGTTTGCTTGGTCTTTTTTGTTTTTTTCTGTTCACTTGGATGGTAGGGTGAACGAACGAGAGTAGAACAGTGAGGTCAGTGGTCACATGCGTCTGAGGAGACTGACGCAAAGGTGGGCCCCGTGCTTTGGTGAAACGTTTATGTTTGCAGTCTCCGTACCAATATCATCCCTTCACGCGATTTTCTTTTGATCTTTCTGGTGAGATCGTACGTACATATTTGCGATTCGTGGCGTACGGTGCAACCCTCCCTTCACTCCTCCAGTCTGCTTTCATACATCCCCTTTTATATAAATTATCTGCAAGCGAAAAAAGCAATTTTGATCTTGATGGCTGCTGTGCCCATCTGCCTCCCCGGACACGGATCCTGTGGGCTACTGCCGTCCAAAACGCTGTTTTTTTGTCGTTGATTTTTTGGATTTTTTTAATTTTTATTTATTTTAAATAAATAATTGTTTTCATTTCTCAAAGATATATACATTTCAGTTTATTTTTAAAAATTTTATTTTACTTGTTTAAAATTTTAAAAATTAATTTATTTTAAAAAATTTTCAAATTTATTCTATTAATAAATATTTAACATATTTATTTATTTATTATAATGAAGATTTTACATAATTTAAATGAAAATATAATTTAATTAAGTTTTTATTTTTTATTAGTAAAATTAATTTATTAAATTTTTATTAACATAGTTAATATAATAATTTTAAAAAAAAATTATAAGTAATATGTTTAAAAATTTAAAATTTTTTAAAAAAATTAAAATCATATTTTTCAAATATCAAAATAAAAATTGACTTTTTTATTTTTATGTTTTAGAAAATTTTGGTTATTTGATTAAATTGAAGTAAATTTATTTTCATTAAAATAAATTAAAAATAATAAAAATTCAAAATATAAAAAAATGCATTTAACTATTTTTATCTATTATAATTAAAATTTTATATAATTAAATTTTTTAATTTTTTTTGTTTTGATTAGTTAAATAAATTTATTAAAATTTATTAATAGAGTTCGCGTATAAATATTTTGAAAGCAAAATAATTTTTTTAAGTGATGTGTTGAAAAAAATTGACTTTAAAAATAAATTATTTTAAAGAGAGAGAGAGAGAGAGAGAGAGAGAGAAATGACATGCATTTTGGACGCGGAGCACTTTTGACGGAGGATCTCTGTCCGTGATTCCGCCCCGCCCTTCCATGTGACCCAATAATTTTAATTTTTAAAGGATAGGAAATTAATGCAACACACAAATTGTACCACTAAAATTGAATAATATAACCCGAGACAGGAAATAAAAAAGAAAGTTCAATTGCTTGTGGGTATCGTCTGAAGCTGTAACAGCGGGCTGTCCCTGGAAAGTAGAATTTTGAGACTTCTTTCTTTTTGGGTCAAGGACTTTCTGGAATTTGAGCTGAAAAAGAAAATGTATGGAAGAGGGTTCCAATACGGGGCCTTGAGAACTTTAACGATATTTTCAACTTAAATTAATAAGATTTCATTTGTTACTTTCTTTTCCAAAATTGCTCGTGGTTTGCTGAACGAGAAATTTAGGGTATTCACATGTTATGGTCTTTTATTTCTAGATATCTTCAACAATGATAATTTCATAAAATAAAGAGAGAAAACAAAAATTCCTTCAACAATGATAATTTCATAAAATGCATAACAAAATAACTTTATTCTTTTTAAGCTTTTCAAGTAAACCACGTAATATTGTAATAGCCATAAATTTAATTAAATTCAAATAAAAAAAATTAAAATTAAAAAAAAATTTCAAAAATAGAGTTAAAATATGATGAAAATAAGTTATTATTTATATGGATTAAAAAATTATTAAAAAAAATGTGAAAAATTTACATTTCGAGACAAAAATATAATTTTTTAAAAATTTCGAAATTAAAATGTAAATAAAAAAAATTTGCAAATACCTCTCTCTAAAAGTAAAATTTTACAGAAAGGTCCCCGAAATATTTTAAATGCCTCAACTACTCCAGAAGTTGGTCATTTGCAAATTTTTTCATCTCTCTTCGAAAAATTCCTCGAAAACCCTTTAACTTCTCTCTAAGATTTCTCTACCTACAGACCTCGGATTTCGACACCACCACCACCAACAGACTCAGGACGAAGAGTTCTTCAAATCCATCCGATTAGTAACTAGAGAATTGACCAGAAATTGACTGAAAAATTGAAGGAAAAATCGGCCAAAAAGGTAACCCCCGAAACTCCTATTTTTAGTTCTCAAACGCAAAAACTAACACCTTAAATCGATCAAGAAAGCACCAAAAACTTTGAATCTCAAATTTCAGGCCGATCCACCACCCCACGAGCCCCCAAGCGCCAAATCTCTCTCGGCGAGTGAAGTCCACGCGCAGCTCCTTGGGCGGCGTGTGTAGTGCGTGGCAGCTGGACCTCCTTACGTTAACCTGCGTTGACCGAGCTCCCGAAGGCCAAATTTCGCAAATTCAAAGTTGTTTTTAAGGTTTTCGGACGTTCCAAACTTGATTTTAGGGTTTATTTTGCAAAATTCGGATCAGAAATTAGGATTTTAAGGGTGTCCAGCTTTGTGCTTCAAATTGGTGAGTAGATGATTATTTCTATGATTTGCCCTATACTCTTCTTGATCTTTAAGTATGTATAAAATTATGATTATGAGATATTGATACTTAAATATGTTTCTGAAATGCATTAAATTTATCTGAATTGCTTACATTTTGAAATACAGTTCAAGAAGACTAGTTTTGAAAATGGATTTATGAACTCATGGTGTATATGATTTCACATGTATTTTTCATTAAATGATAAAGTGAATATTTATGCATGTGAAATTATTTATAAAGTTATATGATTGCCTCAAAAGAGAGCATGTACGTGTGAAAAATCTTGAATGGAAAAATTTATGATAAAAGATTTTGTACTGAGACTGAAAACTCTGTTTGATGGATGTGCACCTTTATATATGTGTGTGTGTGTGTGTGTGTGTGTGTGTGTGTGTGTGTGTTGATGAATATTGACGGGTTATATGATTTGAGACGGTATTATGAAGGTGGTATTAGTGGTAATGTGAGGAGGCAGTGGGGTGATGAACTCACATCCCCTGATTACCTATTGTAATGATGACAGTGGTAATGTGAGGAGACAGTAGAGTGATGAACTCACATTCTCTATTGATCTATTGAAGTTGTAGTCAGTGGTATTGTGAGGAGGCAGTAGGGTAATGAAATCACATTCCCTGATTACCTATTGTGATTGTGACTATGGTAATGTGAGGAGGCAGAAGGGTGATGAACTCATATTCCATGTTTATCTATTGAGTATATTGAAAGTTGTGACATACTTGACCATTATATACACTACAAGAAAACTGGCATTCAGTGGCGACTTTAGTCGTCACTAAAGGTGAAAAAGTCGTCACTGAATGTATTCAGTGATGACTTTTAGTCGTCACCAAGTGGTCGCGGATAAATGCGTAGAAAAGTCGTCACTTAATGTATACATTCAGTGACGACTTAGTCGCCACTGAATGCAACATTCAGTGGCGACTTAGCAATGTCGCCACTGAAACCTGAGTAAAATTTTGTAAAAATTTCGTAACCTTTCAATGACGACTGATGAAAGTCGTCACTGAAACTTTGCATGAAAAAAAAAGCTCAAAAGCCATTTATGATGGATTCAGTGACAACTTTTGGTCGCCACTGAATCCTATAGTAAATTTTTTTTAAAAAATTTCATTTACCATTTAAATAAAATCTTTATTTATGATTAAAAAACATAATCAAAGAAATTAATAAAGTATATATATATATATATAACCAAAATTTCATACATAATACATGATTGTTGAGTGAAATATACAATGTCAATTAACAAAACATTACATAAAATGTTAACAAAGTAAAAAAAATCAACTTGGTGGCTCTCTTGGACCAAATAATCAGAAGACACCCTATGCACAAAATCATCCACCAAATAAGTTCAGACCAAATAATCAGGTTGTCCCAAAAACATTCACCTATGCACAAAATCATCCACCAAAAGCAAAAATTAAGCGGCCACATAATCCTTGAGAGAAAATTCACTCAGTGCTACAACCATGCAACATATATATTTGAATTCTTCTAGTGTTAGACCAAATTTTAACTATCTGAAACCTAACCATATGTTTTAGAGGAAATAAAATCATTACAAAAATACAATAAAATTACAAAAAGAAAAAGTAGAAATCATATATATGTGACTTCAAAATACAATCAAATTATCGCCACTTCTCATTTAAAAAGATTTTTTCCCCTGTTTATGGGGTGAGTCTCAATTGTGGGTAGATGAAATTAGGTTTAAGAAGATTTTGAGTTTTTTCCCCATTTGATGTGGGTATGAGAAATAGAGTTCAAAAGGCAAAGTATAAATTATGTGGCTGCTAACCATCTAATCATAGCTCTCTTTTTTCATTTATTAAAGAAACAGGTTAATAGACTACATACCATCAAGGAACCATATTCCTAGTATACCTAGATAATGATTTATAACAAATGAAAAAAACACTCTCATAAAGTGTGGATGATTTAGTATTTAAGTGATTGTCAATTGTCAACCAATTTTAGATATTAGCCATATGCTTGGTAAAGTATTTGTGGCTAAGTGCAGATGTAGCCATGTTGTAACCAGTTTGACATACCAACTAAAAAGCTGATTTTGGAGTAATAGAGCTATGATTCATGCACTTTCCACTCAGTTAAATAATAAAAGTTTAAGAGACTAGTTGTCAGGTAAGCTCAGTACTTGATGCATGACCAAGCAATCACTATTCTATCATGCAACAATATAAAGGCCTAAGGGTAAACATATCAACATCAATGTCAAAAAGAAGAGGGAAGAAAAACTCCCAACATCTTGTCATATGGAAATGCATCAAACATCTTGGCAAGTATTAGATTTACAAGGATGGCAAGATAAACTATACCTATATTACTTGGTTGTATATGTGCATCTGCATCTTTAGACATGTCAATACATGGGACCAATTGCAAGAAAAATCAAGATCACAAACTCATAGTTGAACCAGAGAAAACACATTTAAGATTCTATTGTCAGGAAGAAGCATAGTGCCATCTGCAAATGAAAATGTGATCAGATCACAAACTCATCTTTGTGATTTATGCAAGCTACACAATGTGATCATTTCACCACACCATATGCTTTAATATAGACTGAGAGAACCAGTAAAACACATATTTATAAGAAGGTATATCTGAAACTAGAACCATCTCCCCTCAGAAGCACAAGAACAGAATGAGACAATTTCTAAACCTCCTGAGTTCATGTTTGCAAATCAACAGCCAAAAAGAAAGGGTAAATTAAGCTGAATAGCGATAACCATCAAGAAGAAAATCAGTTCATAGGACTAACCATCCGGAGACAAGTCTTTCCTTTTTCTTCTACAAGCAAATCCTCAGATATGGAAATTGGAAAACTAATGATAGGCTTTCTACCCAAATAGTAGATAAATCGACAGCTCCTAAAAGACTCCTTCAGCCTGCCCGAAGTTTATGGATAAAATCATTTTAAAAAAGCACAAGATTCTAAGTTCAAGATTTCGGCCTTACCACCCTCTCTTTGCCTACATTTCTCTAACTCTTCCTATGCATTGGATTGATTACTTCATTGACTGAAAAACCGAAGATTAAAAACTAAAATTAAAAAGGGAAATCCCCAACTTCATGTGCTATTTCCATTCGCTACATTTTCAGAGCAACCAAGCAGAGCATTAGAAGATAACGAGTGCAGAGAGAAAGACTTACAAGAATTCTTGAAAGGCATAAACGACTGGGTTGATTTTGGGAATGGCTCCATTTTCAGGAAGAAAAATAATAATAAAAACTCCCAATGGCTCCATTTTTTTACCGGTATTCGTTGGTGATGCTTCCTGCATTCTGCGTCAATCCACAAAACCAGACCAAAAATATAACCAGAATCACAAAACAAAGAACGAAGATAATCACAAAACCAAACCAAAAGTCATAATCAAAATCACAAAACCAAACCAAAAGTCATAATCAAAATCACAAAACAAAGAACGAAGATGGCATTGAGAAATCACCACAACAAAAATCAACAACCAGACTAAAAATCATAATCCGAAAACAAAAAATAAACCAGAAAGAAAAAGGGGAAGAACAAAGAACGAAGATGAAAAAAACTCAAATACTCTTCTGCTTACCCGAGTCTTTCCTCCTTGACATTGAGCATCTAAATCTCTGGGCCGCCAAGGTGGTTTAGATGTTGAGTGGGGGGAAGATTACGGGTCGAAAATTTGGAAAAAACAAAGAGGATCGAAGGTGGAAGATGAAGGTTACCCGAGATGAAACGAAGGTGGATCGAAGGTGAAAGATTTGGACGAAGGAAGATAGCGAGGCTTCTGGAGGCTTCGATCGCTCGCCTGGACGCTTCGAGACCCTTCGAGAGAGGAGAAGATGCTTCGGGAGAGGGATATGGATCTTCTGCTGTGGTATAAACCACAGCAGGGGGTGCGGTGGGTAAAACGCAGCCTTTGGGCTGCGTTTTACCCACCTTTTTTTTAAAAATTCATTTTTAATTTATTTTTAAATTTTAATTATTTTTAAAAAATTATTTAAAAATATTTAAAAAAAATGGAAATAAAATATAAAAATTTTAAATTTATTTTTCTATTTAATTTTTTAAAAATAATTTGTTGAAAAACTAAAATTTTAAAATATATTGAAAATAAAAAATCTAAATTATTTAAAACTAAATTTTGAAATAAATTTAAAAATATATAAAAAATGAGAAAATAAACAAAAAAAATATAAAAATTTATTGAAATTTTGGATTTTTTATTTTTAAATATATTTTATATATTTCTAAATTTTAAAAATTTTCAACAAATTATTTTAAAAATTTTAAATAAAAAATAAAATTTAAAAATTTTTAACAAAAAATTATTTTCAAAAAATTATTTTATTTTTATATTTTATTTCCATTTTATTTTTTTAAAGGAAGATAATTTTTTAAATAATTTTTTGAAAATAATTAAAATTAAAAAATAAATTAAAAATGAATTTTTTAAAAAAAGGTGGGTAAAACGCAGCCCAAAAGGCTGCGTTTTACCCACCGCACCCCCTGCTGTGGTTTATACCACAGCAGAGGATCCATATCCTCGGGAGTGGGGGAGGAGAATGTGCTTCTCGGGAATTTGAGAAGACGCCTCAGGAATTTGATTTTAAAATTTGATTGATAAAACAAAAAAATATTTGATTTTTTGTTTATCATTTTTTTTATCGCGTTTATGTATTGCAAGAGAACTATTAGTTAGATTTTTACAAATATAAAATAAAAAAAGATTTTATCAATAGATAAATAAATAGTTGAATTAGCGGGACATAGACAATATACTTCCAAGCACTTGATTTTTAGTATAACGTACAATATATTTATTTATTTTAAATTAAATAGAATTAAGTGAATATAATTTAATATATTTTAATTAAAAAATATAAATATATTTTTATTTTTATTTTATATATATATATATTCTATTATATGGCTACCATATGTGAAAATATTAAACTCTAATTAATTATGCTTTGTTTTATTTTTTTTATTATTAGTGTTCTTTTTTAATATTTTAAAAATGCTCTACTTTATTTTTTTTGTTATTCTATTATATCGTTATTACACGTGTGAAATGGGAATATTTTGATTTTTAAAAGATATATATGTTTTTCATTTTAATTTTAAAAATTTACTTCATCAATTTAGTATTTAATTAAAAATTAACTTATATTAAAATACATTTTTAAATTTTTTTATTAGTAAATAATTAAATTTTATTTATTTTATAACTAAAAATACAATTTAATTTTTTTTTTACAATGACTAAACACATCCATCCAAACACTCTTTAGCTTTGAGAAAATAAACTTTAAGGATTTTGCTACTTTCTGTGACGACTTTAAGTCGTCACTGAAAATGAATTCTCAATTTTTAGTGGCAACCTCGTCTAGGTCGTCACTGAAAAGTTAGCTTTCAGTGACGACTCATGAAAGTCGTCACTGAAAGTGATTTTCAGTGACGACTTTTTTAATCGCCACAGAAAGGTCGTCACTGAATCTCTTATTTTTTGTAGTGATAAAAGAATTGATTTTTAATACATATCAAATTTGATTTAAAATCAATTTGTATCATATGTTATTACAAATATTTGAATGTGATTTGAACTAAGAATATTTTGAAAATGCGGCTCCCATAAGGATGTATTTCTGAACGGTAGATTTTGATATGATAAATTTTAATATATGAGTACATTCTTATGTTGATCTGAGAGGTCATAGGAGGTATTATCTGCTCACTGAGTTGTAAAACTCACTACACGTGGTTGATATATTTTTCAGATAAAGACTCAAAATTTGGTCATGCGGCTACTTGACCGACTAGGTGTCGTACTTCGGTGGTGAGCCTAACTTGTTTCTAGGCTCTTAGTGTTTTATATTGTAATATATTTGTACTTTAGAGTTGCTCTGAACGTCACAGGCAGGATTCTTGTTTCCGCTGTAAACTTGTTATATATATAGACTTGGCATGTATAATTATTAGTTTAATAAATTTGTAAACGTTTAATAATAATAAAGTTTATCGGATATTAAATTGTTTTGAAGATTATAACTTTAACATTGAACAATTCTTTCAAATTTAAAATATTATAAATTTGAAAAAAAAATATAAATGTTTTAGAGCTGATTATACCGGATATTTTTTAACAATGAGAAAAAAATTTCTTTCAAAAAAGAAAAAAAAAATAAAAGAAGAAAGAGAATAGAAGAGAAAAACTTTTTCAAAAGAAAAAAAATAAAAAATTAAAGACATTAAAGAAAAACTTTTTGGGGGGAGCTGCCCCCGACAAGAGGCGCCAAGGTTTGTTTTTGAGAGAGAATGAGAGTTCAACTGCTGTTGCGGTGTCTCTTATGCTTTTAGCTGATGTTGTCAGGGTCCAGACTCCTGTTTTGTCTTGAACTAGTTTTTGGCTGTTGGTTGGACTTGTTGTCCAGTTTCTTTACCCCAGAAAAAAAAAGTTCTCAAATAAATTGATTACAAAAAAATTATTATCACTTTTAAGTTTTAATTGCCACGAGTCTTTTTTTTTAATGCTATAACTCTTAATTTGATTTTTTGTCCATTGAACTATGAGGTTGCATTCTCATGCCCATCTCTTGGAGTTGAATTCTTGTTTGTTTTGATTCTGCCCCTCCAAGCATAGGGCAGAGGCCTTTGCATGGGTGCTTCTGAGTTATGATTATATTTTCCCCCTTAATTTGTTGATTTCTTGTTTCTCTTTTAAACCTGCCACATCACGTGTCACCTCAGTTTGGTGTCGTGGGTTAATAAATAGAAACATTATTAGTACGTATTACTTGAGATTCTCACTTCTCACTTTATTTAGAGAGAACCTCAAGTAAT
Organism: Gleditsia sinensis; assembly: GCA_037074535.1. Classification (NCBI taxonomy): domain Eukaryota; kingdom Viridiplantae; phylum Streptophyta; class Magnoliopsida; order Fabales; family Fabaceae; genus Gleditsia; species Gleditsia sinensis. The sequence goes on from CM073472.1 coordinate 14,501,507, forward strand.
CATTTGACTATTGAGCCATCCAGACTTTGAGCCATGAATAGCTCTTTGGATGTTTGGCTAGTGAGCTCTGCCATCTTCATCATCGAAGGATATTTCCAAAGGGTGAGCTGATTCTGGGTGAAACCATGCGACCTCAGCAACTCACGCTCCTTCTTATTCCCCAGCAGAGCGCTCACATGCGAATGTGCGTCAGTAGAGTCCAAGCACGCTCTGGTATGGGTTCCAGAATTTAATGCACTGATGTAACATGTTGCTCTATTTTTGTTTCAACAGTTCTCATTTAAGTTCAACTTAGGCTCTGACCTTTTTTTTTTTTTTGCCTTGGGTAAAGAAAAGTGGCAACAAGTGCAATCAACAACAAAAATCTAACTCAAAACAAAGTGAGGTTCGGACACCCCAGCTACATCAACCAAAAGCAATGGAAACATTGCGAGAAACAGAGGCTTCGAGCAAATGTTTCTGAGTTGAAACAAATAGGAAGAAGGAAGGGGATAAGAGGTTAAACTCCAAAGCTGCGTTTTGGATTTTTTTTTTCTAAGTTAACTTTGTAATATAATTAATTAATTGATACTTAACTAGCCATATTAACATATATTTTTAACCATAGTTAAAATAAATAAAAAATTAAAATATTTAATTTTTGATAAATTTAAAGATTAAATTATATAATAATTTAAATTTAAAAATTAATATGTTGAAATCTGATAAATTTAAAAATTAAATTATATGTTTAGTTAATAATTAATAAAAGAAAGCATTAATTGATCACTTCAGGAAGCAAAATTCAAAAGCAACTTTATAAACTGAAAAGGCACAAGTTAAAATAAGATTCAAATGAAGAATGTTGACCTGCTCCAAACCAACTACCACAGGGGGGGGATAAGGGAAGGGAAAGGAGGATATCCTCTTAAGTATATTACTCTTGATCTGTATTGGTAAAGCCCTACCATATTATTACAATGGACAAAAACCTTGAAACACATCAATTTGATCCATCACCTAACCTCCTGAATTTTTATTATTTTATGTTTTTTGGCACCAAAAAGTCAAGCTCGCTTTCAGAGAAATGATTTTATTTTAATAAAAATATTATTAAAGTAATTAAAAATAACATTTTATAAATTTTATTTGAATAAGTACAAATTAAGTTGATGTCTCACAAATAATAAAGAAAAATTATATATGTTTTTCTTTTATTGTTTGTCACAAATTTTTCTAATGGTAGCTTACTATGCTATGTCATTTATAGATTTTACTTACAAATAAGTAAGAGTCAATAATTAAAAATTATAATTTTTATATGAAAAAATTTCTTTAATTATATGTAATAGATTAATTAATGAGTTTAGTTGAACTTAACAAATATGCCTCACCTTACGTTTTTGGTTCAATGATGAATTTGGCATCCTTCCAAAAGATGTGGCGCGAATTCGGACTCTCCTAACTCCGAAATTAAAAAAATTCTAACTCTTAATTATTTTGAATAAAAAAAAATGTCTTACTTAACAAAAAAGACGAGAGTTATCACTCTTTATCGAAGTAATGTATGCACAAATTTTTGCTAAGAATGACATAGCTTTTGAGTCCCATAATAATATCTGCAATAATCCAATTATAGTTGGTTTAAATTATTATTGAACTTTGTCAGTCAAAAGATTTTTAATAATAGACATTCACTACTTGCAATACACACTATCTTAAAGATAGAACAATTAAGATCTCATTCTTTAATTGTTTTTTCTTTACCAAAAAAAAAATTAATAAAAAATAACTAGTTCATAGTATCAACTTTAAAATTGTAAGATAAAATTTACAAAATTATCATTCAAGGATTGCAACGTTATACAACTAACAAACCCAAGAGGGTACGGAAAAGAAAAGAAATTAAAATAACATGAACCATTAATAACCAGCAGCATATGATGATGAGAGATGCATGGGCCTTAATCTTTAAAAACTTGAAGACCTGGCAAAAAGATTAGGAAAAGAAACTCGAAGGCTTTGCTTTGGCTTGGATGATCTTGTTTTCCCAGGAATTTCCTTCTGATTTCTTAGAACACAAACATTGCCATCGCATACGTAAGTACTCTTTGATCTTGATGAAGACTCAGAGAAACACCTAAAGATGTTTGATAGATGCAAAGCCATCTTGAAAATGAATGAGATATCCAAACCTCTCATCACAACGTAGTATATAAAAGGGAAATGGTGGTTGGTGATCTTTTAAAATTATGGTCAATAATGTTGGGCTGCACACTATGTATGAAAATCAGAGTTTTCTACTAATTAATTTTAAATTCACGCCACACGTTTTTTGTTTTTGCATGAAAATTCGGTTGTCAGATATTGTTTTGTTTGTTTAATTTAAATTTTTTTGTTTTGTTTGAATCTATAGTGAGGTTGGACTGCCCAAGCCCATGCTGCGTCTTATTATTTAGATTCCAGAAATAGCTTTGCTGCCCGTGGCAAAAAAAGAAATAATAAATAACTTTGCTGGTCTTTTCGAAATTACAATAAAAGATAATGAGTGTTGATATTTTATTATTTTAAATGGGTCTGCTCATTGACCCATATCATGCATGTTTACCAATGAGGAGAATTGGAGAAGTCACGCGAGGGAGCTCACAGCCTCACACAGGCTTACCCGTTGCACTTGACTGCAAAAAGGCAGACAGAATGACGCAGAGTTTGGGTACTGCAGCGTAAAAATTTTAAAAAATAAAATTTATATATTATTAAAAATAATATAATATTAAAAATATAATATTTTATATAAATATAACGGTCGATTTAATTTAAATTAATTAATTTTTTTTAACTGAAAATTAAATTGAATCGTTTAATTTTATATTTTTAAAAATCCATCCAAAATATTTATTTTTAATTTTTTTTAAATTTTTAAATAATTTAATTTAATTGAGTTGATTTTATACCTCATAAGAACAACCAATTTCTTGTATGAGTACGTGATCAACAAGGACAGTAAGAAATACATGGTGTGGATGAAGAAGCTCAAGAAGTTTATTGAAGCATAAATTTGTACACTTCTTTATCTACCTTGGTTGTTATGTTTATTGCTTCATTTAAATTTGTTGAATCGCTTTTTTTTTTTTTGAGTAAATTACTACTTTGATCTTCTATATATATAACAATGCCCAATTAAGTTTCCAAGAGAAGAAGTTTGCACTTAGATACTTAGAGAAAATATTTGCAGCGAGATATTTTAAAATTTTAAAAATATATTTAATTTGTGAAAATATTTTTTGTTTTTATTCTTTACTTTTATTGTTTAAAACACATTTTTATTTGCAAGGATTTATGTTTAGTTTGTGACGTTAAAAATTTGTTTATATTTTTTTTGAATTTGATATTCTGTATTTATGATATTATTTTGTTTTTGTTTAATAATTATGATAAACTTATTTTCAAAATAATAAAAATATCTCCAATTATTTTTTAAAAATTTCACCTTCTTTAAAAAAAATTTTTAAGAATTTTTTTTTAAACTCTGTCAAACACTTTCTCAATCGTATCTATTATTCTCAAAGAAAATTAAAATATAAAACAGATAAATTAATCAAACTAGAAGTTTCTTCAATGTTCAACTTGGGTTAATCTGCCAGACCGCCACTATTAGATGGCAAGAGCCTTCATTTTAAATCATTTTGATTGTATACCTTTTTATTTAAAAAACTAAAACCTATATATGAAATGCAATATCAGTAAATTTATTCATGCTTACTCTGTCAAAAAAATTAATGAATACATGATTTCTATGAATTACAATTTAACATTATAATGTTAATTCTTTTAAAAAATGACATAATTATATTAAAAATATCTTATATAAAACATCTTAGAATTGCACCTAAATTTTTGTCTTTTAATATAATGCTCCTTTAAGGAAGTGATAATTTCCACGTTCTCTTTCAGTTTAGCTGGGGAATCAAGAAGCGGTAGGGAAGCTAATCTCTTCCACTTTGAGCTGAAAGGTGAGGCCATTCATTTGTTCACTACCAAAACAAATGTAATAACTAACAAATGCAATTACAATGGCTGTCAATTGCCTGCTATTGAAGAAGGAAGCAAATGCCATGCGTAAAACCATGATAGAGAACACAGCAGCGAATAACACAATTTTTTGCCTCTTCTAAATTTGAATTGTACAATTTTTTTGGTATAAATAAGGAGAGTAGAACTAGACAAAACATAATTTGGGAGAATTACCACCCTTCAAATCATCCAAAAGTAGAGTTCCAATACTGAGAGCCTTAAATTCTGAATTCTCTCACCTTTTTGTCCGTTCATCTCCCTTAAATCAGACTTGCTCTGAGAGCACCAAAAAATGGTCATTCACATCATAAACTTGAACCCCGAGCGTGAATTCTCGAAACATGCATTTATCACGTGCCCTGAAAAACCTATTTTTCAATCTCAAGTCTCTCTTCTATTTCTGCTCGCTGGAAATGGCATTCAGCTCCATTCTTCGCAAGGCAGCCTCGTCTCTTAGGCCTCTTGCGTCTCATTTGCTTAAGACTCATTGGAATTACCATATCCTGCTCTGCACAGCCATCAGCCATCAGCCACAACACTCTCAAAGCATCATTGAACCCATTCGTCCCCTGCTTTCACTTCTTTTTTGCTTCTGATGAGAGCCTACTCCAAGCAAATGAATACGAAATCCAATGCGCCACGGAGACGGACAACCACCCCAGGTTATGTTGTTTGTTTGTTTCTCTTTGCATTATCTAAATTATCAAGACAACTGTCAACTGAGAAAGTCTGGTAAAACAGTTGAAGGATGAAGGAACTAATAATTTTCTGTTTGCTTGAGTTTTTTTTTTTGTGAGTTATTGAGAAAGTGAATAAGAAATAAGATGAAATATTTTCTGTGTTTGCTTGATGTTTTTTGGTAATAATCTATTTTTCCCTGGGTGAATGAGTAAGTGGATTAAGTAAACTAGGCTTTTTGAAGGCACCATTATATTGTGCCCCAAAATACATCTGAATATGTTTTCAGCAAGCACCGGATCAGATTCGAAATTCGATATCTTCTTTCAACAAGGGCTCCTTTCGCGCCTGAATAGGCAACTGAAATATATATGAAATAAGCGAATTTCCTGCCATAGGTCCCACTTTGCAAAAGATGGTTAGTTTACCTGAGGTCAAATTGATCGCAATAACATTGATTCAAAAAATGTGCACATATAGAAAGCTAGGAAAGCCACCTTAATCGTGTTTGACTTTTGATACAAGAATCTTCTTAAAACAGAATGACCAGCATCTGAAAATTTCAATTTTAGGAATCAAATCCCATTTTTTTTTCATCAAGACCGAATAGAGAACAGAGGTCTTGAATACCAACAAAACAATCCAAAAGATAAAAAAGTATGTTAATTTCTTTAATGCTCGTTTGAAGTTTGAAGTATCATTTGTACAAATAAGAATCTTCTGGACACATAGGATCCAAGGAGTAGTTACTTAAAAGTACATTTTGCGAAATAGCTCTTCCTATCTTGTTGAAAAGGATCCCACGATACTGTACTGATCTTACTTGGGATCTCAAATCCCAAGTTTGTCTGTGAAGAGCAAGTCTAATTATCAGTACAAGAACTAGCAGGTCATTGACTCAAATCTTATGAGCTAATAACATAAGGGGCTAAAGAAAAATTTTCATTTTGAATTAAATTAGATATTTTCTCTCATTTCCTTTTCATTTTATTTATCTAGTCAACTGAAGCCTCAAAAAATCCTAAAAGAGGGGTTTGTGCGAAGGAAGATATAACTAAGTATATAGCTATATAACTTCAAAATAACATGGAGTCAAAAAACTTATTCCTTACATGAACAGTATCTATTTAATACCCACTTTTTGTTGTCATCTGACTACAAAAAAAAAATAAAAATTCTAATTACTAAAACACAGGCAAATCATGAAGAATGTGACATCTGAAATTACAGTTAAATTTTCTAAGGAAAGAGGGGGCATACTGGCATGGAACGGTATGAGTGCAGAGAATAGATATGGCAGTTTCCAACATCATCCAAAATCTGTGAGTCCATTGTGACTTGTAAAGCACTCCAGCCAATATTCGTTATGTTAAAACCTTCTGATGAATCAAATTGCCCAACAGTTCCAGGTATTAAGCCAAGACCCTTTACTGAGGTACAAATATAGTTTAATTCAATATGACAATGAAGAAGAAGGAAAATAATTGGAAAGAAAAAACAAAAAGATAATTGCATATGCAGTGCCCTGGACCTTTGGTCAATTGACTCTAAATCAGAGGGCATTCTCTCCCACATTAATTCCTTGTATGTCTGAGAAGCCTACAGCAAATTACTTATACCCTTTTTGATATATTGCCTAATTCCCCCACTCAAGCTTTTTTATTATCTGCTTCAAGATAACTAGGAGTTGTTGGTGGAAGAGAAGCTATGAAGCACGGACACACTTATCTCTCGAGTTGACTTGTCAATGTGTCCGTGCTTCATAGGAAAGGAGGGATAGATCATGGTCAGCTGGTGCGTTGGGGTTATTAAAGTTCAGAAATTGGCAAATTGGGTTTGGACCCAGGAGCTTGGACAGTTTGTATATCATGGAGATACGGAAAAAAAAAAGGAGGGCAGCTATGGATAGCTTGAGGAAAAAAGCTAGAGACATTCTTAGCTGTACCTGGTCTCTCAAAGATAAAGATAAATACATCAAATCTAGGAATAAAAATGTAAGCATGTAAGAATCCTATTAAAAAGCATCTTTACAAATTTACTGATGATTAATTTGGTTGAGCAATATTTTGAAATGTACCAAAGTTGTAGCAGACTAGCTGAAAAAGCATTGAGATGCACCAGACTGGTGCTAAGTGTTCAAAGTGACCATCAAAAGACATAAAGGGAGCTGCTGGAAGTGAAAGGAATCAGATAAGCCAACAAGGCAACAATTTGCTTCAACATTTGAATACTGAGTTCAGAGGTTGGCCCAATAAAAAGTAAGAAACCTGTCAGACAACCTGTCAGAAACCTTTACTGAGGTACAAATATAGTTTAATTCAATATGACAATGAAGAAGAAGGAAAATAATTGGAAAGAAAAAACAAAAAGATAATTGCATATGCAGTGCCCTGGACCTTTGGTCAATTGACTCTAAATCAGAGGGCATTCTCTCCCACATTAATTCCTTGTATGTCTGAGAAGCCTACAGCAAATTACTTATACCCTTTTTGATATATTGCCTAATTCCCCCACTCAAGCTTTTTTATTATCTGCTTCAAGATAACTAGGAGTTGTTGGTGGAAGAGAAGCTATGAAGCACGGACACACTTATCTCTCGAGTTGACTTGTCAATGTGTCCGTGCTTCATAGGAAAGGAGGGATAGATCATGGTCAGCTGGTGCGTTGGGGTTATTAAAGTTCAGAAATTGGCAAATTGGGTTTGGACCCAGGAGCTTGGACAGTTTGTATATCATGGAGATACGGAAAAAAAAAAGGAGGGCAGCTATGGATAGCTTGAGGAAAAAAGCTAGAGACATTCTTAGCTGTACCTGGTCTCTCAAAGATAAAGATAAATACATCAAATCTAGGAATAAAAATGTAAGCATGTAAGAATCCTATTAAAAAGCATCTTTACAAATTTACTGATGATTAATTTGGTTGAGCAATATTTTGAAATGTACCAAAGTTGTAGCAGACTAGCTGAAAAAGCATTGAGATGCACCAGACTGGTGCTAAGTGTTCAAAGTGACCATCAAAAGACATAAAGGGAGCTGCTGGAAGTGAAAGGAATCAGATAAGCCAACAAGGCAACAATTTGCTTCAACATTTGAATACTGAGTTCAGAGGTTGGCCCAATAAAAAGTAAGAAACCTGTCAGACAACCGAGTGACCATCTCAGCCCGACGAATCCAGCTGAGAACGATCCTCTGCGGCCATGTGGACTCCACGGAGCCACTAGACCATTAATCACGCTCTGATCACCCGGTCATTGTTCATCCACCAGGCTTTAGTTCCTGTCTCCTTAGAACTTAAGGATACAGATGTACGAGCCTATAGAACAGATCCTGTTCAAGTAAGGTCGTGGCATTCTACTATCATATCCACTTTAATATACTCTGGCTTCAGTTCCGTTACAATCAATGTGGGACTTTCAATCACTATGTTGTCCACCAGAAGACAAAATTGCCCATCAGCTTATGTGATTAAGTCAACATACCAGAGGGTAATTATGGTTTTCGACTGCGTATCCCTTGTCCATTAGCTTGTGTCTTGTTTGTTTATTATTGCAGCTTAGAAAATTTGGGAGGCCAACAGGATGAATTTAAAGGAAGTGTCTCTGTCAGGTATGTGGAGGAGCACCATCCAGCTTTGGGAGGAGGTTTGTAACGATCCAGTCTCGGCGCTCTTAAGTTCTGCTCAGGAAAGCTTTTCCCCTTTCTTCACTGTCAATCTCGACGCCGGTGTTAGCCGTGCTGATCCTCTAAGAAAAGTTAATTCTGCCCATAGTCACAAAGATCTTATCTGACGAGACCAACTAGTGTGTAAACTACCATCTCGAAGGCGGACCAGCAAGCCGGTTACAGTGGGAGAGCAAAGCAGACCAACTATGGAAGCTCTGGCAGAGGTGCCCGTGGCCCAGTTTGCAAAAGGTATGTGCTGTATGGGGAGTACTGTTCGGCAGCACGATGATATTTCTATTTTGGGCTTCCTGTTGGAAGACTTTGTTTTGTTGCAGAGCACTCTTCTTTTTGTGGTGTATGGCTTCTAATGGGGTAGCACAGCATAACCGGTAACCGATTAAATCCAATGAAAAAGAAAATTATCAGACAATTAGATTAGATTGGCAAATTCATGAATAATTTAAAATTTTATTAATCTGATTCAACGAAATTTAAAATTTTTAAAAAATAATTTAAAATTTTGATCAAATTTAAATATTAATTTTTTTAACGTGAATATTGCTTAATTATGTTGAATATTCCCGTCTACATACTAAGATAGTCAAATATGCTTTTAATATTTATAGTATTTCTGATTTTGAAGTGTGGTTTGAAGAGCTTCTTTCCTTTTTTATATAACTTGCTATTTGTTGATTCTATTCATCAACAAAATCGTTGCTTTGATTTATTGGTAGCAGATTCTATTTGTTGATTTATTTCCACCCTAAAGTAAAGCATCCAAAGCTGCCAATTCTTGATGCAGATGAGCAAAATGGGTTTCTCAGTTTTCAGCTGTGTCTTCAAATGCATTGTAGCTAGGTGGATGTGGATTAGAGAAAGATGATGCAGTATTTATCTCATCCTGCTTTGGAAAAATGGCAAAAGAACAGCAGAAAAAGGATAAGTAACGAGAATGCCAATACATGAAATAATATATAGCACACGATGAAATGATTGGAAAAAATGTTCAGCTCTTAATCAGTAAAAAAATAATAACAGAATTTTATGATGAAAATTACTTTCAGAAAATTCAAACTCATAGAGATGCTCGTGTGAAAGAATGCTTGTAATTTATCTGCAAATGCTTCAACAGTGTGGGCTGAGGGACAGAAGAGCGCTCTACCGATTCGCTAGATTAGGCTGCCTTATTGATTGGTGAACTCCAAGAGTGTGGGCTGCCAAAATTTGGGCCTCTTCTAGAAAAAAAATTCTAATAATAGTATTTATTTTTAATCTGTTAAAAAAGAGAGCAGAATTTGACTTTTATTATATTATATTATATTATATATAATAATAATAATAATAATAATAATAATAATAATAATAATAATAATAATAATAATAATAATAATAAAATATATAATTATATGTTAGGAATGATTCAACCTAGGCTTAAATAGTGTAGGCGTGAAATTGCTTTATTAAAAAATTTTAGATCCTTATTTTGTTGAAATTTTTAAAAAAAAGTCTAAGAGCAATAAAATTCAAAGAGCAGTGAATTAGGACGGTAGCCAGATATAGAATCTTGAATTACACTGGGTGACGTGTGACAGGGTGACTGATTGACGCCGTCTATGTGAGAATGGAGAAAAGACGGCAAATAGAGTGGACTCGTCAAACTCTAGCTGATTTTCGTATGGGCTCTTTCGAATTAGCTGGAAAAGAAGGCTGTGGATCAGGGAGATTATGAGGCTGGGGATCAGGTAAAACAGAAGGTTGTGGCCAGGGTTGTTCAATATGTTCTTCAGATATAGGTAAAGGACATGATGTAGTTAGTGAGTGGGAGACAGAATTGTTTTTGAATGAAAATAGTGTTTCATGAAAAATTACATTACGTGAAAAGACAATTTTATTAGTTTGCAAATTAAGAATTTTATATGCCTTTTTTTCAAATGGATATCCAAGGAAAACACCAGGGAATGTTCGGGGCATAAATTTGTCTCTCCCATGGGAAATTGAAGCAACAAAACAGAGGCAGCCAAATGATTTTAGATGAAAGTATGATGGTTGTGATTTGAAAAGTCTCTAATAACGTGTTTGATTGTTGAGAACTGTGGAAGGCATTCTATTGATTAAGTAAATAGCAGTAAGAAGACACTCTCCCCAGTATTGTGTTGGCAAGCCAGATTGGAATAGCAATGCCCGGGAAACTTCAAGTAAATGTTTATGTTTTCGCTCAACCACACCATTTTGCTGGGGTGTATATGGGCAGGATGTTTGGTGTATGATTCCTAAAGAAGAAAGGAAGGCTCGAGCAACCAGACTACTGCCAAGCTCAGGTGCATTATCTGTGCGAACAACTTTCACTGTTGTTTGAAACTGGTTTTGCACCATCTGTATAAATGATTTTAAAGCAGGAAATGCCGAAGCTTTGGTGGGGATCAAATGAACCCATGTGTTTCTGCTGAAATCATCTACAATGGTTAAAAAATAGTGTTGCCCGGTGTGAGTAGGTGTTTTGTAAGGTCCCCATACATCTATGTGTAAAAGATCAAAACAGGATGTTGTAGAAATATGGCTTGTAGAAAATGGAAGTTTGTGTTATCTGGATTGTGCACAGATTAAACATGGGTCAATGTCTTTATTATTGCACTTTGGAAGATCAATTGGTAACAAGTGGAGTTTATACATGGGCATGTGCCCCATACGTAAATGCCACAAGGAATGACTATTATTTTTACATGACAAATGATTAATATTGCAAGATACAGGAAAAGATATAGGGGAAGCTATGGTCTTGATTGGAAGTTGTTGCAGAAGATATAAACTTCCGTGCTTTTTACCAAGGGTCACTTTCTTCTTCATGGAAGGGGCCTGTATGTAACAATGAGAGTTAGAGAAAGATATATTGCATTGATGTTGTGATATGAGTTTGGCAACGGAAAGCAGATTAAATTTGAAAGAAGGAATGTAAAGAACATTTGAAAGTGTGATGTGTGGAGATAGGATGACTGTTCCAGTATAATAAACTGAGATACTTTCACCATTTGGAAATGAAATGGAAAATGGAACTTGTATTTTGGATATGTAAGAAAAAGCAGTCTTATCAAAGCACATGTGGTCTGATGCTCCTGTATCTATGATCCAGAATGGTGTTCTGTTAAGGTCATGTGTGGCATTTTCAAATACTTGGTTACCTGCAAAGCTGGTAGCAGCCAATGCATTTGGTAAATGATCTGTGTCAGGCATTTTCAGTTGGCTCAGGAGGTTTAATATGTGATTGTATTGTTCTGAAGATATCTGGGAAACATTACTATCATGCACGTTCTCAGCTGAATTTGACTGTACTGATCCTGAGAACTTCTTGGGTTTTTAGAATTTGAAATCTGTAGGATAGCCATGCAGCCTGTAGCACTTGTCTTTAGTGTGCCCCGGCTTTTTACAGTAATTACATGTAACAGATGCTTTTCTATTTTGATCGAATCTTTGCTGCTGGCTAATATTAAAATTTCTCCCAGGATTAACATTCATGGCAATATTCTCATTGATAAAAGAAGATACTGGTGCTGATATTTCTTTCTGCTTTTCCTCATGCATTAGTAGAGCATATGCCTGATTGACACTAGGAAGAGGGGACATCATTAGGACATGACCTTTAACAGAAGTAAATGAATCGTTTAATCCCATGAGAAACTGGAATAGCTTTTGATCTTCAAGATCAAGTGCCTTTGTGGCACCACACGAACAGTTTGGCATAGCTTGGAGAGCTCTCAGTTCGTCCCAAATCCTTTTGACTTTGGTGTAATAAGATGATATGCTGTCTGTGCCTTGAACAACCGAAAATAACTTTTCCTGAGTTTGATAGATCAACGTACCATTTGATTGCTCAAAGCATTCTATAAGCTCTTGCCACATTTCATATGCTGTAGAAATGTAAATGACGCTTTCAGCGATTTCTTTGCTCAAAGAATTGAGGATCCAACTTATCACCATGTGATTACATCTATTCCATGCTGTAAGTAAAGGAGAATCAGATTCTGGTTTCATAACTTCGCCATTCAAGATTCCTATCTTGTTTTTCGCAGAAAGAGCAATTTCAATGGCTCTTTTCCATGCATTGAAGCCATTTCCATCAAACTGTTTTGATACCAGAACAATACCAGAATTATCAGATGCATGTAGAAACAGAGGATTCGAAGAATCAAGAGTCAGATTTTCAGAAGCTCCATTGAGGAGATTTGTAGGAGAGGTTGATTGATCGGCCATTTTTCAGAATTGTAAAGAGTTCAAGATCAAGAAGCAATCAAGAATTGGAGAAAACAGCGGGAACAAGATCAGATGCCGTGCTCTGATACCATGCAAACGGACTCAAAACAGAATGAATAAAATCTCGTGTATTACCAAAAGTCTTAACCCATATACTAAGTTGAGGCCTATATATACAATAACCTAAAACTATAAAAGGTAACAGAAAAATAACTGAAATAATACATAAGCCTAATTCCCAGTGGATTGGACTCAGCCCATAAAAATATGAAGTCTAATACATTAGTCATCCACCAGTCTTTGGTTCCTGTCTCCTTAGAACTTAAGGATACAGATGTACGAGCCTATAGAACAGATCCTGTTCAAGTAAGGTCGTGGCCTTCCATTATCAAATCAACTTTAATATGCTCCGGCTTCAGTTCCGTTACAATCATTGTGAGACTTTCAATCACTATGTTGTCCACTAGAAGACAAAATTGCCCATCGGCTTATGTGATTAAGTCAACATACCTGAGGGTAATTATGGTTTTCGACTGCGTATCCCTTGTCCATTAGCTTGTCTTGTTTGTTTATTGTTGGAGCTTAGAAAATTTGGGAGGCCAGCAGGGTGGATTCAAAGGAAGTGTCTCTGTCAGGTATGTGGAGGAGCACCATCCAGCTTTGCAGAGGTGCCAGTGGCCCAGTTTGCAAAAGGTATGTGCTGTATGAGGAGTACTGTTCGGCAGCAAGATGACCTTCCTACCTTGGGCTTCCTGTTGGAAGACTTTGTTTTGTTGCAGAGCACTCTTCCTTTTGTGGTTTACGGGTTCTAATGGGGTAGCACAACATAACCGGTAACCGATTAAATCCAATGGAAAAGAAAATTATCAGACAATTAGATTAGATTGGCAAATTCATGAATAATTTAAAATTTTATTAATCTGATTCAACGAAATTTAAAATTTTGATCAAATTTAAATATTAATTTTTTTAGCGTGAATATTACTTAAGTATGTTGAATATTCTCATCTACATAATAAGATTGCCAAATATGCTTCTAATATTTATAGTATTTTTTATTTTGAAGTGTGGTTTGAAGAACTTCTTTCTTTTTTTATATCATTTGCTATCTGTTGATTCTATTCATCAACAAAATCGTTGCTTTGATTTACTGGTAAAATATGGATTTAAAATGTAGAAAACGATCTGATTAATATGGATTGCCACCTCTTAAACATGTACTAAAGATTGATTACTCTGCAAGGGGTCAAATTTAATGGTAATCCTGGGTAAGTACAGTCAAATCAACTTAAGGAAAAAAAGAAAAAAAAAATTGCAATAATCATTTCTAGTCTCTTTTTGTCGCCTTTGGGTGCACTTTCAAACTAGACATTTCCGATATTTAAGTTGCAACTTTCAGAGCATTATGCATGTAAACTCTTCCTGATTATTCTTCGAAGCATAGATTTCTTATATACTTTGTCTTTTCATATTATCATTTTCTCTTTTTTCTCTGATAAAAGAGTAAATACATAATTTAATCTTTGAATTTATCAAATTATTATGCTTTAATCTTTAAATTTAATTTAGTGTACATTTTAATTTTTGAATTTATCAGACATCAGACAATTTAGTCATTCTATTATCTCTACATTAATTGTTTACTAATATGGCTCATTAAGTGCTTATATGACACGTTAAATGTCAATTAATCATTTCACATCAGGGCTGACTTAACTTACAAAAATAATAATTACACAATTTAATTTCTGACTTTATTAGATTCTTACAATTTATTTTTTGAATTAAGTTATTGTACAATTTAATCCTCAAATTTATTAAGAACTAAATAATTTAATCTTTCTATTATTTTCAAACTAACTGCTTGTAATATAATTCATTACATCAAAGCTGACTCAATTTAAAAAAAATTCAAAATGTTTTATTTTCTACTTTATTTTTTCACTTCTCATATAAAAATCTCATTTTCTATCTTCCATTGACAATGCCATGAAATACTCACTTATTACGAAATTATTTTAATAAATTTTTGATAATTAAAAATAAAAAAATTATTCTGAAACTTATGATATTAACAACTATGGATAGTTTAACTTAACACTTTACACATTTTAAATTATAACAAGAGGCCATTATTTCAATGTTCTTAATTCTTTCTTGTTTAGTGTTATGTTAATTTTTATAATTTTTGCTCTAATTCATATATTTTAATGTTAAAAATTTGATAGTTAATATTTATTAGTTAGCTCTCATGATTGTGTTTGAATATTGTTATATATTTTAATAAAATACTTCTTTTCTTAAAGATTTTTTTGCTTATCATTTTTTTCATTTGGAAACAAGAAAAAATGTGCTTTAATTTATATAAAATATTATCACTCTGCTGCTAAATAGTTGATAGTATGAAATTTTTTTATATTAAATTGTAAATACATTTATGACGTTTCCCTTTTATTTGAATGCTTCTACAGTTTTCCTTACCCTGCAAAACAAATGCAATATTTAGTTTAACAACTTAAAGCAAACAACATTGTATGAAGTTGAGGGAACAATTTTATTTTAAAATTTTATAGATGAGTTAATGATAATGTGGCATGATTAGTTAGCATTTAACGTATCATGTAAACACTTAACAAATTATATCAACAAACAATTAAGATAAAAAGAATATAATGACTAAATTATTTGATGTTTGATAAATTTCAAAATTAAATTATGCAATGACATGAATTTAGGGATTAAATTGTAAAGATATAATAAATTAAAAGACTAAATTGTAGACACATAATTAATTCAACGACTGAATTGTATATTTATTTATTTTTAAGTTAAATCAGCGCTGATGTGACATGATTTAGATTAAATTGTAAAGATATAATAAGTTAAAGGACTAAATTATAAACACTTAATAAATTCAGAGATTAAATTGTATATTTAGTCTTTTTTTAAATATGAGTCAGCGCTGATGTGATATGATTAATTAGCATTTAACATGTCACGTAAGTACTTAACGGACTACATCAGCAAATAGTTAATGTAGAGATAACAGAATGATTAAATTATTTGACGTTTGGTAAATTTTAAAACTAAACTGTATAATAAGTTAAAGTATAATGATTTAGTAAATTTAAAGACTAAATTATATATTTATTCTTGATGAAATAATTATTCATTTTCATACCATTATATGGCATGAGTAGTGACCAGTCTCATCTATAAGAACTGTAAAATTAGTTTTAATAGACTAAATTATATACAGTATTCGAGACATAATAAGATTATTAATTATTATTCTTAATTAAAGTTAAAATAAAGTATTTGGCAGAGAGTAATTTTAGAATGTTATAGATAAAAAGTGATTTATTATTTTAGATCAAAACAGATTATATTTGAAATTTGAAATACTCAAAATATTTTATAATTATTATTTTCAGGTCCAAATGGAGAAGAAAGAGCCTAATATCGGTGTACGGTATGCATAATCTCTCTGCATGATTTTTATTGTAAAAAACGTTCACCGTGAACACTTTTGACTAACTTTTTGCTTGATCAAAACATTGTCCCATTTGATAATTGGTTCTTCTTGTCCAACAAATGTTGACCGACCAGGGAGAGGATTTAGCTACCAAAACTCCAATGCAAGATCATTTTATAGTGATCTAGATGCTAAACAACAGGGAGGATAGCCTGGTATAATATAGATATGTTGAGATCCATCATGATTTAAATTTAGTAAAAGTCAAAATAATATTAAGCTCTGGAGGTCTTCCACGGTTAGAGATGTTACCAGGAACTGTTAGTTGCTCTGGACAGTGGCAATATGCTTATTTTAAGTAATATATTTCACTATATTTCCCCAAATTTTTGCACGGAAATAAATCTTGCCCTAATTCTTTGTATGTATTTTGTATTGTAATTATTTAGAGTTTGACTAGTCATGTTGGCAATACCAGCAGTGGGTTGCAACCATCACCAACCATACTCTCCTATGGGTTGTCATGGGAATGTAATTTAGGGATGCTGCATGTCCCTCGGAGTTCACATAAAAGGAAAGTATCGAGAATTCAAGATTAAATAACTTGACTCCTGGCTTTCTGAGGTGATAACTTTTTTCTTTTTGTTTTTTCTTTCTAAGGCTAATGGCGGACGAGAAGGCCGACCAATTGGTGCTTATGAGCTTGCAAAAGCAGTTGAAATCAAAACTAAGGCCACAGAGAAACAAGAACCCTACTTGGAAATTGAGCCAGATTTCCAATCAAATATTGGATGGCCACTGCTGACTTCCTCTGTATTGGGAAATCTCCCTCTAGATGAAGGAAACGACGGTGATGAAGGTTTCCTATCCGTGAATATATTATCCTTCTTTGCTCCATTTCAGCCTATAGTGAGGATATTATTGGCTGAACATCCACAAGACGGGAGAATACCTCCCTGTCATTCTTGAAGTTACAATTAGTACGCAGAGCAAGTAACCTTGAGAGATTTCCACCCAGCCATAAATGACTTTGATGCGGTTTTTCCTCTCCACTAGGCACATTTAGCATGCTTGATGTAAATCCACCGACGAAGCATCAATAGAGCCACTTAGACGGCCATGATTCCTAGAACTGGACACTGCTATAGATAGGGAAGCATATGATGAGGTAGCACAAGGTAAAGGACCAGGCGTGAGGATGAAATCTTCGACTGACTAGCATAAGCATGAAACAGCCTGTTTCATAATATACTTTGATTCTTTTGACAAAAATAATTTATAAGTTAACTTAAAATTTAAAATTTATAAGTTAACTGAAAGTTGATAAACTATACGCTATTTGAAGTAGCGTATAGTTTATAAGTTTTAAGTTAGTTTAAATTATTCAAATAAATTTGTTTGTTAAACACTTCTAATTTGGTTAAATAAATTTATAAATTAGTCAAATAAACTATAAGTTAATTTATTTAGTTGTCAAACACACTCTTTGTTACGGCAGAAGTTTGGATTTAGCGAACTAATCATAGGAGAATAATATGCCATCCATTTCTAATCGTCAAGATCAATGTTTTGAAAACCAAACCAATCATTGGAAAAAAAGAGAGTAAGTTCATTGTTCAATGGTCTAACCACTGTTTAACTGTGGTCAAACCATAGTTTCAAATTATATATAATTTTTGATAAATATATGATAAAATGTGTTAAAATAGAACACTTGATAATTAAATAAACATGTAATTGGAACTTGGAAGTGAACCAGACCAGAAATTAGCTGGTTCAATGGTTGACCGGTAAGTTTGGTTTTCAAAACTATGGTCAATATTGACTCCTCAAAATACAAAAGCAGCAGTTGTCAGTTGATAACACAAAGTAATGGAATATATGAAATCTACATGACCTTCATCAATTTGAAAACCATATAACCGGCTTATGGGTCAATATGGTACTTGCTGATAGAGTATTCAATACCCTTTGCCATTGTGTTTATGCATTCTAAATCTAGTGGTCAACAAAGGGTGGATAGGGTCTTCATAATTCTGACAGCTAATGCATATCAAACAAAGCCAAATAAGTTTACCTTGCTAATCTGTAAGTATGGATCAATGGCTATTTGCTAATAAAGCACTGAAATCCAATAGGAAAAAGGGAACTAATCTTGTATAAGTATAATGCCTGCTATCACCCACCAAGGGTCGAGAGGATGCTCCTAATGTTTGACATTTGGAAGCTTAAAGCAACTTCTATACTTCCATGAGTCCATGTTAATTTTAGATGCAATGCAACATGCATCAAGCTGCAGCCAAGTGCCTCTATACTTCATGTTAGATGTAATAAATATTAGCCGTAACCAACTATCAGGCTTAAAAGCACTAAACCATGCAGATGTAGATAAAACGTTTTAAGTGGGGCAAAGAACTACCTCTGAACTACCATGAGCATGAAGAACAACAAAAGGTTGTGATTTTCCACAGACATCAGAGAATGCAACCGGACCATGGTTCATTCTAGCTGCAGCATCCAACCATCATCTCTAAAGGCCAACGAAGAGAAATGAGCCTCATAAGAAATGCAAGATGATGGTCCTTTAGAACCCCAAAGAGTGGTTCATGAAACAGTAACCCCATGTGTTAAATATAACTAACAAGAGAAGCCATTAGAAATGAAAACTTGTCATTGGCTGGAGAGAAGCTAATACTGGCAGTTGGTGCAGAATGCTGCTTCAACCACGAGACCTATTATTTTGTTTTTTACGAATATATATATATATATATATATATATATATATATATATATATATATATATATATATATATATATATATATATATATATATATATATATATATATATATATATATATATATATATATATATATATATATATATATATATAGGAAATGGAGCACAACAAATTTACAATGTCAATTCCCAAAGAGTCATTTGAAAGCTCATAATTAAAAAGAAAGCAAGAAACAAAAAAGCTTCCAAAGGAACAGGCAATTCGTTGTAATACAATAACGCCAAACTAATAAAAAAATATATAAGATTCAAAGATAAATAATTGTGCAAATGTATAAGAGGAAGATGTTGCGAGTATGATTTATATTAGTATGACTATTGTATATAAAGTAGACCAATGCATTGTTTGAAACAAAATTGTCAAAACGTAGCTCATGTACCTTCTGATGTTACCTTCTTGAAATATACACCTCCTGGCTAGTATCTAAATAGTAAACTACTAAACTGAAACGCAAAATAAAACACTAAGGCAATGGCAAAACAACAAGACATCAGGATTCAGGACTGGCTGCATGAAAAAGTTATTACTATCACAGCAAAGCAATATAAGTTCACCAATACTTGATTGTAATAATGTTTTAAGAGAAACAAACTCTCGACCAACTAAAATGGCTTTTCACTATTGCAATATGTTTCAGCATAAGTTAGATAATATAAAAATGAAATATTGTGTATCTTAGGGCTACGTCCAGTTGTACCCCACAAATGAACAACTTGACTCACTGGTATGGTTCCATTTCCCTGAATTGACTTGGAAACTAGGAGAAGGGGTGTAGCTCAATGAGCAAGGATCCACAGGCTTGAAGGAGGCATTGAATAACTTCATAGTATCACCCTTCCATTTGGGGGGTGGTGGACCAAATTTGAAGCTAACTCTGGCCAAATTCTGATATCAATTACTCCAACAATTATCACTCATCGGTCGTGTTCTTTTGACTTGTTGGAAAAACCTAAGAAGTTGACCTCATTTTTAGGAGCTTGTACTGTTTGTTTGGAAACAGAGATCACTCAACAAACAGCACAGGCTGATAGCAACAAAGGCATGGAACTTCTCAATATTTTTCCAATAAATCAAATAAGCAAGACTTGAATTTTTCCAGAATCTGATAGTTGGAACCAAAGATTTAGTCTACCACCCTCCAAATGGAAGGGGTCTTTTGACCGAGAATTAAACAAATTTTGACCATTTGACCTTCTTTTATTTGCAGAGCTGGACCTCCCATCCCCAATAGTTGGAACGACAAGACTAGGAGCTCTAGCTAAAAGTTGAGATTCAGGTGTGGTGCTGCTAGACAAGGAGGCTTCCAAAGCGGAAGCACAAGTTTGAGAGGCTGATCAATAGCAGCAGATATACCCAATTTATTTCCACCAGAGTGTAAAGCATCCACAGCTGCCAATTCTGGATGTAGATGAGCAAAATGGGTTTCTGAATTTTCAGCTGTGTCGTCAAATGCATTGTAGTTAGGTGGATGTGGATTAGAGATGATGCAGTATTTATCTCATCCTGCTTTGAATAAATGGCAAGAGAACAGTAGAAACAGGATAAGTAACGAAAATGCCAATACATGAAATAATATGTAGCACACGATGAAATGGTTCAAAAAAATGTTCAGCTCATAATCAGTAAAAAAATAATAACAGAATTTTATGATGAAAACTATAGGACTTATTTTGTTTTATTTTTTATTTTGTTTAGCCCATATAGATGTACTTCTGAAATGTGATTTTTGATGAAATAAATTTTATTATATGAGTATATCTATATGTTGATCTGAGAGGTCATAGGAGATATTATCTGCTCACTGAGTTGTAAAACCCACTACACGTGATTGATAGGTTTTTCAGATACAAACCTAGAGTTTGGTCATGCAGCTTCTTGATCGATTAGGTGTCGTACTTCTGTAGTGAGCCTTAATTGTTTCCAGACTCTAAGTATTTTATATTTGTACTCTAGAGTTGCTTTGAACGTCACAGGCAGAATCTTTATTTCCGCCCTAAGCCTGATATATATAGACTTGGCATGTATAATTATTAGTATTGTTAATTTGTAAACGTGTGATAATACTCGAATATGTGATATTGTGAGACTATTTGCAAATGCATAATGATAAAGTTTATCGAATATTAGAGGTATTCGCATTCCTAAAGTAGGGGCGTGACAAGTTGATATCAGAGTATTAGGTTTCCTTGTGACAATCAGAGTAAAGGATTCTTTAGTAGGACCTTTAGTATCGATATGAGCCAGACATATTTATACTTCAGGTGCTGCTGAGAGATTCTATAGGATATCATCTCTCATTCTATTCTAAGTCTATTAAAGTTCCTATTATATAGAGTTGATCGAATATTATAGTATCTTATAAATGTTCCAAAGAGATATGAGGCCCCCTAGTCAACAAGATTCAAGATCGATTCCATTATGTCCCATTTGCGGCAGGCCTTATACTAGACAGTACCGCAGAGAAATTGGTGCTTGTTATAAGTGTGGATAAGTAGGTCATTTGATGAGGAATTGTCCACAATTGCGAAATGTGAGTCAAGGATCAGTACAGCCAGCTTCACTTCCTGCAACTGCACTAGCACGACCCAGTAGAACAGCTTCTGTCCAAATAAGTAGTGGTGGTACTGGAAGAGGACCAGGAAGTCGAGGCTGAGATCAAGCTCGAGTTTTTACCTTGGCACGACAAGATGCTCATGCCTCAAATGTAGTAATGATAGGTACATTGTCAGTATGTACTCATAGAACATATGTACTGCTTGATCCTAATTCTACTCATTCTTATATATCACCATGCTTTGCTAAGAAATTGAGTAGAGACTCTACTAATTTACATTGTTCTTTTATGGTTGCTACTCCAATGGGAGAATTCTTGCTGGTAAAAGATGTGTATAGATCGTGTGAAATTTCGATAAAGGATAAAGAGACTCTTGTAGATTTAATAATTTTAGATATGGTAGACTTTGATGTGATTCTAGGAATGGATTGGTTGTCATCATATCATGCCATTCTAGACTGTCATCATAAGGTGATTAAGTTTAATGTCCCTAGAGAATCTTCGTTCATGATCGTAGTAAGGAGTCTAGTAATTTAATTTCAATTTTAACAGCTCATAAGCTGTTACAAAAAGGATGCCAGGGATATTTAACAGTAGTCAATGATGTTGATATGAAGTATACAAATGTAGAGTAGATTCCAGTAGTTAAAAAATTTCCCGATGTATTTCTTAAAGAGTTGCCAGGATTACCATTGGACCGAGAGATTGAGTTTAGTATTGACCTTCTCCCTGGAACACAACCAATATTCATACCTCCTTATAGGATGGCACCTGCAGAACTTAAGGAATTAAAGGAGCAACTACAAGATTTACTAGATAAAGGTTTTATTTGACCTAGTACATCTCCCTAGGGTGCTCCTGTTTTCTTTGTGTAGAAAAAGGATGGATCTCTACGCTTATGTATTGACTATAGGCAGTTGAACAAAATAACTATACGAAATAAATATCCTCTACCCAGAATAGATGATCTGTTTGACCAGTTACAAGGTGCTGAATGTTTTTTGAAAATTGATCTGAGATCTGCATATCATCAATTGAAGATAAAGAAAGAAGATATTTTGAAAACTGCTTTTAGGACTCGGTATGGGCACTACGAGTTCTTAGTAATGCCATTTGGTTTAACGAATGCCTCAGCTGCATTTATGGATTTAATGAATAGAGTGTTCAAACTTTTTCTGGATCAATTTATCATTTTATTTATCGATGATATTCTAGTTTATTCAAAGAGTTCAGAGGAGCATGAGTGGCATCTAAGGATAGCTTTGCAAACTTAAGAGAACACCGGTTATATGCTAAGTTTTCAAAGTGTGAATTTTGATGTTACGTTCTTAGGGCATGTGGTTACCAAAGATGGTATTCAAGTTGATCTCAAAAAAATAGAAGCAGTACAGCAATGGCCACGCCTTACGACAGTAATTGAGACTTGTAGTTTTCTTGGGTTAGTAGGCTATTATCGTAGATTTGATAAAAAAATTTTAAAAATAGCTGCTCCTTTGACCAGGTTGACTAGGAAAGGAATAAAATTTGAGTGGTCTGATACTTGTGAAGAGAGTTTTCAGAAACTAAAGAAGTGCTTGACCACAGCCTCAGTTCTTACAATTCCTACGGATACGGGAGGTTATGTAGTATACTGTGATGCATCTAGAGTGGGTTTAGGCTGTGTGCTAATGCAAAATGGAAGAGTAGTTGCTTATGCCTCCAGACAGTTGAAGAAACATGAGTAGAATTATCCTACCCATAATTTAGAGATGGCAGCTGTAGTATTTACTCTAAAGATTTGGAAACATCACTTGTATGGAGGAACTTGTGAGATTTATATAGATCATAAGAGCCTCAAGTACATTTTTCAGTAGAGGGATCTTAATTTGAGGCAAAGAAGGTGGATGGAACTACTAAAAGATTATGATTGTACGATTTTGTATCATCCAGGCAAAGCAAATGTAGTAGCTGATGCTCTAAGCAGAAAATCCATGGGAAGCTTAGCCCATATAGTAGAAGTTCGACGACCATTGTTGGAAGAAATTCATAAGTTAGAATGTAAGGGAATAACGTTTGAAATAAAGGAACCAGAGATATTTTTGGCTCATGTGCAGCTTCAATCTTTTTTAGTTGAGCAAATCAAAGCTGCTCAAAACAAGGATGCTAATTTGCTCAAGATTAAGAATGAATTAAATGATACCCAAGATTCTAAATTCTTAGTGGACACTGAAGGGGTATTAAGATACGGTAGATGATTATATGTCCCAAATGTCAATGGTTTGAGGAAACAAATTTTAGAGGAAGCACATCGATCTACATATACCATACACCCAGGAACTATAAAATGTATCAAGACATTAAGGAATTGTATTGGTGGGATGGTATGAAGAGGGATATTGTGGAGTTTGTTTCCCATTGTCTGACATGCCAACAGGTGAAATCTGAACATCAACAACCTGCAGGGTTACATCAGCGAATAGAAATACCAGAATGGAAGTGGAAGAGAATCACTATAGATTTCATCACGGGATTACCAAGGACTCCCAAAGGATACGATTCTATTTGGGTCATTATAGACCGCATGACGAAGTCAGCACACTTGCTGCCTGTAAAAACTACCTATAACGTAGCTCAGTATGCAAAGCTCTATTTAAATGAAATAGTTAGGCTACATGGAGTTCCTATATCTATTATATCGGATTGAAGGCCGCAATTCACAGCACGATTTTGGAAAGCTTTTCAAGAGGCATTAGGAATAAGATTGGATTTGAGCACTGTTTTCTATCCTCAAACTGATGGTCAGTTTGAACGTACAATTCAGATTTTAGAAGATATACTCTGAACCTGCATTTTTGATTTTGGTGGAAGTTGGGATATATACTTGTCTTTGGCTGAGTTTGCGTATAATAATAGTTACCAGACTAGTATACAGATGGCCCCATTCGAAGTTTTGTGTGGTAGATGGTGCAGATCTCTCATTGGATTGTTCAAAATAGGAGAGGAGAATCTAAACTTATAGGGCCAGATCTTGTACAAGATGCTTTGAACAAGGTAAAGTTGATTAGAGAAAGGCTGCAGGCAGCTTAGAGTAGACAAAAGGCGTATGCTGATAATAGGCGAAGGGAGTTAGAATTTTCAGAGGGTAAACAAGTGTTCTTGAAAGTCTTACCCATGAAAAGAGTGATGAGATTTGAGAAGAAAGAGAAATTAAGTCCTCGGTATATAGGCCCTTTTGAAATATTGGGTAAAGTAGATGTAGTGTCATGTCGTATAGCTTTGCCACCAGAACTAAGTGATGTTCATCCAGTTTTTCATGTGTCTATCCTACAAAAATACTTACCGGATCCTACTCATGTCATTCAACCCCAAGAGATTCAATTGGATAAGAATTTAACTTATGAGGAAAGGCCTATGTGCATTGTTGATCGACAAGTGAAAAAGTTGCAGTCAAGAGAAATTCCTATGGTTAAAGTGATATGACAAAATCACTCTTCTAAAGAGACTAACTAGGAAAGAGAAGATGACATACGCGCCAGATATCTGCATTTTTTTGAATAATGAGGTTAGTATTTATCTGTAATTACGGTGATAAAATTCAGGCACCGAATTTCTTTGAGGGGGGAAGAATGTAATAGCTGTAAATTTAATAAAGTTCAAAGTAAAGAAAATTTTGAATAAAGAGAAGATTTTAAAAATAGAGATAAGAACCGGTGAAAATAAATTTATTTATTACATGGATTAAAGAATTACAAAAGGAATATGAGAATTTACGTTTTGAAGTCAAAATGCAATTTCTTCAAAATTTCAAGGTCAAAATGTAAATAAGAAAAAATTTACAAGAACCTCCCTCGAAAAGTGAATATTTGCAGAACAGTCCCCCGAGATATTTTAAGGTGCTTTAGGCACTAAGGAGCTCATAATCTCCAGAGTCTCTCTCTCTCTTCAAAAAATTCTCCCCAAAAATCCTCTAACTTCTCTCTAAGATTTATCCGCCTACGGAACTCAGATTTTGACACCGCCACTACCAACGGACTCAAGACGAAGAGTTCTTCAAATCCATCTGATTGGTTTACGGAGAATTGCCTGAAAATTGGCCGAAAAATTGAAGGAAGAATTGCCTAAAAAGATAATATTCAAAACTCCTATCTGTGGTTGTCAAACACAAAAACTAACACCGTAGATCAATCCAGAAGGCACCGAGACCTTTGAATCTCATATTTCAGGCCAACCCACTATTGTATGCGTTCTCATGCGCCGGTTCTTCCTCGGAGAGTGAAGCCCACACGCATCTCCCTTCGGCGGTGCGTGTAGCGCGTATGACAGCACCTTCTTCCGTTGACTAGCATTGACTGAGCTCCTAGAGGCAAAATTTTGCAAATCCGGAGTTATTTTCAAGGTTTTTGGACCATCTGGACTCAATTTTATGGTTTTTTTTGCCAAAATCGGACCCGAAACGAAGATTTTAGGGTTGTCCAACTTGGTGCTCTATTTTTGTGAGTAGATGATTCTTTTTTTGGCTTGTTTTTACTCTTCTTATACTTTACATTGGTAAATGAGTATGATTACATGTTATTTATACTTTCTTATGTTCTTGAAATGGTTTAGAATATTCGAAACGGTTGAAATATAATATCTAGTTCAAGAAGAGTAATTTTTGAAATGGATTTTGAAACGTTTTGAATATGTGATTTCTGAAAGAATTTCTCATTATATGACAAAGAAAATATGTTATGCATGTGACATTGATTTATATAATGATATGTTGGCCTTGGATATGGGCATGTATACAGAATTCCCCTGATTGGGAAGTTTTGACAGAGGAAATATACTGAGATTGAAAATACTGAATTATGATAGAACCTTTGTTTTATTAAAATGAGTTATATGAGAATGTGATTTTGTGGAGGAGTCCTATTGGAAACACTGTCTACTAAAAGCAGGTTATGTTAGTTTTAGTGCACTTTGATTGCCGCAGCTAGCAGGGGAGGTGATGTTAGCCTCGTGTGAGGGTCAACACATGGGAGAATATATATGAAGGAGAGCGGGATGCCTCCTATATATGGGCGAGATGCCAGTTATATGAGTTGTTATTTGTCTTCCCTTGCTGTGTACTTGGAAAAGACCCATACAGAGTTCTTTCGCGTGTCCTCTTGAATGGTAGTAGGGCAAACCTCTGTGGGATGCTGAGTTTAAGCAAATCCTATACCACCAAAGTATGGAAGGGATCAAACTTCGGTATGGTGGTTCTGATATGGGATCCTCCGAATATTTTATGAAAAATGTTTTGATGCATAACATGATTTGGTTAATGATTTTACAGTAGTGAATATGATTTTAAACTTGATTTGAATATTGTTTATATAGTACCACATACAGTTTGAAATACCTGATGATGATTTTTGAACAGAGAATATTTGAAAATGCAGGTCAGATATGGATGTACTTCTAAAATGTATTTTTGATGAAATAAATTTTATTATATGAGTATATCCATATATTGATCTGAGAGGTCATAGGAGGTATTATCTGCTTACTGAGTTGTAAAACTCACTACACGTGGTTGATATGTTTTTTAGATAAAGACCCAGAGTTTGGTCCTGCTTTGATTTACTAAGTGTCATACTTCTGTGGTGAGACTTAATTGTTTTCGGGCTCTCAGTGTTTTATATTTGTAATATATTTGTATTCTAGAATTACTCTGAACGTCACAGGTAGGATCTTTGTTTTTGCTGTAAACCTGATATATATAGACTTGGCATGTAAAATTATTAGTATTGTTAATTTGTAAACGTGTGATAATACTCGAATACGTGATATTGTGAGACTATTTGCAAATACATAATGATAAAGTTTATCGAATATTAAAGAAATTCGCGTTCCTAAAATAGGGGCGTGACATCTTTATCTACCTTGCAAAGAAATTTGTTGAAAGCATGGAGTATGTTGCTAGTTTATAACTATCTATTTTTAAAGGGAAAGATAATCATATTTACTATTATTGTGGTTCATTTTATTGTAAGTAGATTATATCTAACAATATGTCAGTTCGCCATTTGCCAAAGGGGTGCTTTGCTAAAACTTTCCATTGGTTAAAAGGAATGCTCATTTTAGAGATATTTATGAGTTAGATAGCAAGGAAACACACTCCAAACCCTTACACACAGTACATATTTGTACCTAAAATGACTTTCATTTGGTGTTAGTACCATCCTAATTTAACTTTGGGCATGTCTCAAATGACCCTAGGATGTGGCATTTGCACGATACTTATCAAGCTTCATTAATGTCTCTCATTTGACAAGACTTTGTTGAACTGAACTTAGATAGCAAAGAAACACACTGGAAACCTTTAACAAAGTAGATATTCATATATGTTTGTCTTTAGGGCTTCACACAATATTATTTGTACCCAAAATGACTTTGATCTGGTATTAATACCTTCCTAATTCAACTTTGAGCATGTCTCAAATGACCATAGGATGTGGTATTTGCACCATACTTATCAAGCTTCATTAATGTTTCTCGTCTGAGAAGACTTTGTTGAACATAACTTAGGAAGAAAGATAAGAGAGTTTTCAATTAATGGTGAAAAAACTCAGCTCAGATAGTTCTGCCAGATGAATTACTAATTTAGGTAGTAAAACCTTCCATAAGTAGCAATAAGAGCTTGAGGTACAAAGCCAACACTATGCTAGTTACCCACAAACATACTCAGTATTTTTTTCTCCAAACAAGGAAAAAACAACATCGAATGGATGTTTTATAACGTCAAAATCCTTAATCTGATTAAGGGTTTATATATATCCCTGTCACACATCATAATGATTGCTTACTAAGCCTAAACTTGATCGCTTTCAATGAAAAGAGCATATTGGAGCACTGTCATGATCCTAAAACACAAAAGATAATGACGGATGAGATTTTACAGTTTGTTTGCATTTTAATACAAGACCAATATGGGAATTATGTTGTACATATTTGTTATACTTCTTTGTGTCTTTTTGTTTGCCAACCATTATTGCCAATTTATGATCTTATGTTCTATAATTTAGCAGTCACCTGGTTATTGCAAATTAAAGTACAATTTGAAACTATTTTGGCCTTTTAGCATCATAAATCAACTATGAGCATGTATAATCTAAAATTAAATCTTTTCAAGGTATAAACTAAAAGATCTCTGCTGAGTGAGTACCTGAATATTGGTGAAGAGAAATATTTTGTTTCTCATATTCCAAAGAATCAAAATTATTAGATCCAACTTGAGTTGGCTGGTTGGACATCCAAAATCGAGTCACGTCTTCAAGTTGGATTATAAAAAAGGGCGGGCCACTGCACGAGGCTCCCACTTGGTGGGGTTTGAGGAAGGTAGATGTATGCAGGGAGAGGCTGTTTCTAGGACTTGAATCCGTGACCTCCAGGTCATAAAGCAGCAACCTTACCAGTGTGCTAAGACTCGCCTTCTCAAATTAGACTATATGTTTGCCAAAAGAAGGGAAACCCGTCTCTATGTTCATTGACATGTGTGATATAGTGTGATCCTTTCGACTACATATCTTTCAAATTAAAAAAAAATTCTATTTGTATACAAAAAAATAAAATAGCAATTAGGAGGGTAAGAGTAAAGAATTACAACCAGGATTCAAAGAAAACTCTTAAAACTTAAAAAGTTCTATTTCTTTGTTTGTTTTAATACAGGAGAGTTTAATATTTATAGCAAATTACTGAACATCTAATAACATAACACAATGCCACATGAGGCTAGCTCAGGTGGTTAGTGAGGAGGGTAGGGGGTTTGGGATTGAGTCGGGTTCAACTCTTGCCAATGTACCAAAAAAAAAGTAACATAACACAATTGGAATGTAGAGAAAAATTAAAACCAAATAATAGAGAATATATGGCTATTGACCCAATAGTGGGGGTGTATGGAACTAAAACAAACTGGCCAAATCAAAACCCTAAAAATTTGATTTTGATCGGTTTAGATTTGTTTTTCTAGTTTGAAAACCGATCAGACTCGATTGCAAATAGGGGTGAACAAAAATCGAACCGGACCGAACTAAACTGAAAAAACCGAACCAAACCAACCAAAAACCGAACCAAACCGATTAAAATCGGTTTAGTTCGGTTTGGTTGGGATGGTCCAACCGAACCAAACCGAACCAAATTATTTTTAATATATTTAATTTATATTATTAAATTTACTTTTTATTATATTTTAAAAATATTTTATATAATTTTTTTTTAAAATTTTTTGAAATGGACCCAAAAAATTCGAAATAAGGCCAAAAATTAAAAAAAATAGCCCCAAAAAAATTCAAATGGGCAAAAAATTTGGCAAATTTTTTTTTTTTTAAAAAACCGAACCGAATAGGTCCATTTTTTTATGGTCGGTTCGGTTTGGTTGAAGTTCAAAACCGAATCGAACTGAACCTAATTACACCTCTAGTTGCAAAGAAGTCACAATCGAACCAACTGATTTTGTTTAACATATATATTATGTATTGTAGTCAATATTATAGATTTAATGCTATATGAAATATGTTTTATTTGTTTACTGTTGCCCTAAATGTAGATATGAGTTTTGCATCTCACCATTTACTTGAGTCTTTCCTTTCTCTTTCGTAGTTCGGCATCTTTGCTTGATGCTCTCTTTCAACAAGATCAATCTTTTCTCCTTTCCTAGAGGTTCCAAGAATGCCGTTGTTGTTGTGGGTCATAAAGTCCATGTCTTACACCATAGCCAAAAAAGCAAAAAAGATCATTCACATGAACTTTATATTAAGCCGAAATTATTTTTTATCTGCGTCATTGCGATCTCTTCAACCTCTCTAGTTTGGGTAAACACGTTTTATATCCCATTGATTATCATTTGAATTACAATTTTAGACAGTTCCTCCTTACATTTTTCATAAATTAATTTAGAAAAGAGGGGGAAAAGCCAACCTTTCGGTAAGGCATCTAAAATTAGTTGCCTAAAGAACAAAAAAAATTATAAAGGACTTTGTAAGATGACATTCTCTTGTTTCTACCCCTAATGGGCTTAAATTTTACTTCTACAAAGGGAACTTGTTTTTGAAAATGAAGCCAGGCAAGATTTTTAATTTTCTATGGTGGTATTATTTTGTAGTAGACTACAATAAGGAGAGAAAACAAGCTAATCAGTTATTGTTTTTTGAGATTTTAATTTGATGTTTTGGTATATACCTACTGTTCTTGTGGATTTATGAGACTTGAAAGGAAAATAATAAGTTACATCTCTTATAGATTTTGCATCTAAGCAAAATTTGAAAGTATTCCCTGCTTGGCAAAAATTTCTATTATGTTTCTCAAATTTTTCTCGAGAATATCTTTGGTAGATTATAGTTCTACCATTAATTAGAGTTTTTAGTTTAATATTAATGGTGCCCAATTTCATCCAAAATTGAAGAATTAGTAATGCATAGTATAGTAGATGGGATCCCATTTTTAATGAAGGAATAGTCATACATTTTCAAACTATTTGTTCCTACTAATTAAAGCGAAGCACTGCCATACACTTTCATAAATCTCTGCTGGGTAGGAAAAACTAAAACTACAAAGATGAACCAAATGGAATCAATTGATCAGATCCACATATTTACGAATCGACTGGATCGAGCTTAAGTAGACCCTTGCAATACACCACGATGGGGCTCCTTACTTGGATGGTACCATCGTACCAAACCAACGAAACAGACACCATGGGCATGTGAATACTCCCTTTAATTGTAATTCTGAATAACTTGCTTTGCCCTATTGAAGTAAATAATAAAACATTTGGCTCTACTTTAATGCTGATATGACATGGTGGAGGTATCTTTTTAGCTCTATATGTTGACGTGGCTACTCCAACATTTGTGACTGTTCTGTGGAACACACAACAAAAGGATCTTTTAACTTCAGTACAAAGAGTTAAAGGCGGCAAATTCAAATCCCTCCCATGAGTTCACTTTTTAGTACTCTCCCAACTGCTATTCTCACTGGTAAATCTTTGTAGCTCTTTTTTGATATATTCTTAACCACATAAAAACTGTAGATATTCTCTTTCACTATATCATAGACCAACTCGAGATTCAATGCTTTAATTGGTTCGATGTAGCCTGCCCCATAAGCAAATTCTGCATATGGATTGAGTGAATCACTCATAGGAGTGGTTGGATATATAGCAGTAGAGATTGTCATACATTCTAGATTATTCCATGAAATAGCAACAAATGTTCTATAGCAAAAACCAAAGCCTTAGTCATTAAAAGAGGCATTACTTGTGGTCATTATAGCAGACTTAATGGCTATCGGAGACCATGTGGGGTGAAATGATTTGATGTAGGAAACAATTGTAGAGGCGTGAATGCAAGCCATAGAAGTTCCAAAATTTATCATGTAGTTTACTACTCTACCATGAGAGATGATAGGCATTGAAACAGTTAAAATATTTATCCTTGGAGCGGCTATATCAGGCTACAATTATAATTCCAAAAAGAAAAATGATTTCAATAAGCTTTGATGTTTACGAGGAAATGACAGTTTGAAGTATGGAAAAGAGTAGGTACTAGCTACAATTAATTCAATTACCTTGAGAACATCAGGTGTAATTCGATTTGGTCCCCTTGATGAGAAGTTAGCTACACAAGGGATTGATGAATTCTTGTGTTCATTACTCTTAAATATAGCAGCGGTTGGATTCCTATTGGAATCAGTTTACCATATAATGAACAAGATTAAAGTCAATCATGTACATTTTAAATTGAATTTCATATGAACCAAAGATGGAAACTGAGGAACAGGTACGAAATTCTAGGAAGTACAGAGGAAGCAGAACGTTCAAATCAGCTAGCAAAATTTAATGAACAAGAGACAAGAAGTATGCAGAAGGCACACGTGACAATGGGAAAAGACAAGAAGCAGAAGAGCAAAGGAAATGTGGGCTTAGGCCTATTCAAGCTAAATCTGAAGGAAAAAACAAGCCAAGCCTCTTCAAGCCAAGATAATTATAGAGTGGAAGCCGAGGGCTTATATGGAATACTAATGAAATTGAAGTAAAGGTGATGAAAGAGCATAAACACTTTATTCATTGTGAAGTTAGGCTTAAAAGAGCCAAAGTGGATTGCATGATCATCATTGTTTATAGCAATCCTCGACAGGATAATATAAAGGAGTTATGTGAATCTTTGGGAAATACAAGCAATAGCCATAACCTCCCCTAGATTCTTGTGGGTGATTTCAATTCCTATAAGAATATGTCAGGGAAAAAAGGTAGTCAGTATTTGAATTGGATCTCGATGACAGAATTTGATGATTTTGTATCTAAAAGCTCCCTAATAGATCTTGGCTTCAAGGGTCTAGTCCTAAATTTGCATGGGAGAGAGGAAAAGTGAAAGAAAGAATTGGCAATGCTTTATGTAACTTGGCCTGGCAAGATTGTTTTCCAGAGATAGTTTTTCTTCACCTTCTAGCATTAAAGTCAGATCACAGGCCACTGTGTCAAGTTTAGACAAGGTTCGTTACCAAATAAGAGATCGAATACATTTAGATTTCAAGTAGCTTGTCTCCTTGACAATTCTTTCCAAGACGTTAGAGGGGAATGGGAAGAAAATCAAAGACGGGAGGATACAGCTAACAAATCAAAGGGGATGCTAAAATATGGAACTGAAATGGCTTTGAAAATGTTTTCAAACCAAAAAAGCAGCTAATTAAAAGAATTAATGGTATTAACATAGCTTTGAGTACTAGAAATAATCCATACTCGATAAACTTAAAGGATCAGCTCTGGAAAGATTATGAGAGAATTTCAATAAAGGAGAAAGCCATTTGGTATCAAAAGTCAAGGTTCAAATGGTTGAATTTAGGAGACAGATATACAAAATTCTTTCATTCCTGCACCATGGCAAGACGAAGGAAGAATAAAATATTGGCTTCAAATAATGATGAAGGAAGATGGGTGATGGAGGAAAACGAACTCAGAGATTTAGCCAAGAATTTTTATGAGTGCCTATTCGGTAATGACATTGCACAATTCAAACCTCTAGCTCTTACTGAATGTTTTCCTAAAATTGATGATGGGGAGCTGATTAATTTGCAAAGACTGTTTACTGAAGAAGATTTCAAAGAGGTGGCCTTCACTATGAGGGCCTTTAAAGCACCGGGACTAGATGGCTTGCATGCAATTTTTATTCAAAATCAATGGGAGCATCTAATTGTAAGTTCAAAGAACTTTCAAGCATATCTTAGACAAAGTAAAGCAAAGACTGAGTGGATGGAAAGCTAAAACTCTCACTTTGACAGGAAGAATCACATTGACTAGTAACTTCTTAATAATCTACCTTACTATCCAATGCAAACATCTTTTCTCCCATTATGAGCTGGAAAAAGCGATTAGGAATTTTATATAAGGAAGCATGGATGGATCCAAGAAGCTACACTTGATTAGTTGGGATAAAATGTCTGAACCCAAAGTCATTGGAGGATTAGGATTAAGAAGGTTGAGAGCAATGAATTATGCATTTTTAATGAAGGTGGCATGGGGGGTTTGATAAAGCAACCAAACTCACTATAGATGAGGATATTAAGAGCCAAATATAATTGCAGCAAGCATCGTATTCCCAATATACTGGAAAAAAGATCTTACTCCTCCAACTTATGGAGAGGAATTCTCAAAGCATGGAATACGTTGGAAGGTGAGAAATGGCAAGTCTACAAAATTTTGGAAGGATAATTGACTTCCAGGCTTAGGTCCTCTATAAGCAGTTGCTCAGGATCAAATTCAAGGGAACTTGCTTGAAGCTAAAGCGTACGACATGGTGATAGAATCAAGTAATTGGGATTGCGATAAAATAGGTAACTTGTTACCAGATAGAGGTAGATTAATTCTAGAAATGAGATAGCCTCCCTGCGAAGAATTAGGTGAAGATCAAGTTGTCTGAAAATACAGTAGGGATGGAGAATTCTCTATTTCATCTGCTTAAGTAGTCAGAAGTGGAAGCAACCATCAAATAGCCTTGGTTTGGAAGAAGATATGGCGATGGTCGAGTCCTCAAAAACTCAGAACATTCCTTTGGCTAGTTGGGGATGAAGGAATTCCTACTAACAAACTCAAGTTTGAACGTCATCTAGATGATACTGAAGTTTGTAAAATTTGCAAGAAAGATCAAGAGTCAACCATTCATTGTTTACGTGACTGTGAAAAGTGAAGGCTTTATGGATGAGGCTAGTACACTCTCTTAGGCTGAGCTTTTCCACTAAGTTGACAACTCAAGTTTAACGTGGATGGTTC
Organism: Gleditsia sinensis; assembly: GCA_037074535.1. NCBI lineage: Eukaryota > Viridiplantae > Streptophyta > Magnoliopsida > Fabales > Fabaceae > Gleditsia > Gleditsia sinensis. The sequence continues at coordinate 14,536,240 of CM073472.1, forward strand.
AGTGAGCAAAGAGAAGTCAGCAAGCTGCAATGGGGTACTTCAGAATGCAGCAGGGGAATGGGTACTGGGTTTTATACAAAATATTAAACCATGTAATATCATTACAGGCGAGCTCTGAGACATTGTCACAACATTGAATATTGCTTAGAATGAAGAATACTAGGAATCATCATAGAATCTGACTCCAAGTTAGCTATTGATATATGCAATAAAGATTTAGGTGAACAGAACCTGGATGGAAGTTTGATTTCCACGATCAAACAATTCATGCAAAAGAATTGAAGAATAAGACTCCAGTATACTCCCAGAGATTATAATAGGGTTGCAGACAATTTGCGAGGAAATCCAGCAAATACTTTATGCAGTTGAATAGTAGCACATGTAAGAGATTTTTTGCTTAAGTATTTATTTTCAACTTTTGTCCGATTGCTAAAGAACCCAGCAATCCTAGTAAGAAACCTTGGCATTTAAAAAAATCCAAATGTATTCAACGTTTTGGAAATCGCAAAATTTGACACACTTCGTCTAAATATTGCTACAATGCAAATTCTAGAGTATGGGTTTTGTTAGCTCTGATGTCATCTTCAGAGCATTTAAAGAGGTTGTTGATGATGGCATTGATGTAATAAATGTTTCAATGGGATTTTTAACCTTGGAAAAACGTGAATATTATGAAGATCTATTTGCAACAGGATCCTTCTATGCAATGCAGAAAGGCTTATTAACGTCAAAGGCTGCTGGTAATAGTGGTCCAAGGCTTTGCACCATGACATGTTATGCGCCATGGGTACTTTCTGTTGCTGCGAGCACCATTGACCAAGTGATCTCCACCAGGGTGCAAGTGGGCAATGCCAAGGTCCTTGAGGTAATGTTTATCAAGACGCAGATATAACCATGCATACTTTAATTCTCCCTCCTCATAATTAAAATTGTTATCCACTTAAATAAGTTAAATATGCAGGGAGTTTCAATGAGTGCATTTAATCTACAGACCAAAATGTATCCATTAATCTACGCTGAAGTTGTACCCAACATCAATGGAAGTTATAGTAGTTCCAAGTCTTGGTAAATAACAACATTGTCTAAGGCTAAGGTCATATTTCTTTTTTCTTTCTTTTTTTTCTCAAAAATAAATTTTTTAAGTTTCATTCCATGTTATTTCCAGGTAAAACCTATTGGACAAAGCTTTGGTCAAAGGAAGGCTAATTCTATGTGATAACTTTCCACCTTCTTGTGAAGAGGTACTGAAGTCTGGGGCTACTGGTTTTATCTTTAAAAGAGCCTACCCAACAGATGTAGCATTTTGCTTATCATTGCCTGCAACTTTTGTTAGCAAAAAGGCCTACAAACATATACAATTATACATCAATGGAGCAAAGTATCCATTAGCAAGTTCATTTGAAATTTAATTTAAAATGTACTTGATTGACCTTAATCTTGTTCATTATATGCTAAACTGATTTCAACAGGAATCCAACCACTGCTATATTTAAGAGTAATGAACACAAGAATTCATCAGTCCCTTGCGTAGCTAACTTCTCCTCAAGGGGACCAAATCGAATTACACCTGATGTTCTCAAGGTAATTGCCTTAATTGTAGCTAGTACCTACTCTTATCCATACTTCAAACTGCCATTTTCTCGTAAATATCAAAGCTTATTGAAATCATCTTTCTTTTTGAAATTCTAATTGTAGCCTGATATAGCTGCTCCAAGGGTGAATATTTTAACTGCTTCAACGCCTATCGTCTCTCATGGCAAAGTAGTAAACTACATGATAAATTCTAAAAATTCCATGGCTTGCACTCACGCCTCTACAATTGCTGCCTACATCAAATCATTTCACCCCACATGGACCTCGACAGCCATCAAGTCTGCTATAATGACCATAGGTAATGCCTCTTTTAATGACTAAAGCTTTGGTTTTTGCTATAGAACATTTGTTGCTATTTCATGGAATATCTAGTATGTATGACAATCTCTACTGTTATGTATGCAGCCACTCCTATGAGTGATTCACTCAATCCAGATGCAGAATTTGCTTATGGGACAGGCCACATTGAACCAATTAAAGCATTGAATCTCAGGTTGGTCTATGATATAAGTGAAAGGGAATAACTATAGTTTTTATGTGGTTAAGGATATACCAAAAAAGGGCTACAAAGATTTACCAGTGAAAATAGCAGTTGGGTGAGTACTAAAAAGAGAACTCATAGGAGGGATTTGACTCTGACGTCTTTAACTCTTTGTACTCAAGTTGAAAGATCCTTTCGTTGTGTGTTCCACAGAACAGTCACAAATGTTGGAGTAGCCACATCAACATATAGAGCTAAAAATATACTTCCACCATGTCATATCAACATTAAAGTAGAGCCAAATGTTTTATTATTCACTTCAATAGGGCAAAGCAAATCATTCAGAATTACAAATAAAAGGCGTATTCACATGCCCATGGTGTCTGTTTCGTTGGTTTGGGACGATGGTACCATCCAAGTAAGGAGCCCCATCGTGGTGTATTGTAAGAGTCTACTTGAGTTCGATCTAGTCGATTCCTAAATATGTGGATTTGATCAATTGATTCCATTTGGTTCATCTTAGTAGTTTTAGTTTTTCCTACCCAATAGAGATTTGTGAAAGTGTATGACAGTGTTTCGCTTTAATTAATAGGAACAAATAGTTTGAAAATGTATGACTATTCCTTCATTAAAAATGGGATCCCATCTACCATACTATGCATCACTAATTCTTCAATTTTGGATGAAATTGGACGCCATTAATATTAAACTAAAAACTCTAATTGATGGTAGAACTATAATCTACAAAAGATATTCTTGCGAAAAATTTAAGAAACAACAAAAAAATTTGCCAAGCAGGGAATACTTTCAGATTTTGCTTAGATGCAGAATCAATAAGAGATATAACTTATTATTTTCCTTTCAAGTCTCATAAATCCACAAGAACAGTAGGTATATACCAAAACATCAAATTAAAATTTCAAAAAAAATAACTGATTAGCTTATTTTCTCTCCTTATTGCAGTCTACTGCAAAATAATACCACCATAGAAAATTAAAAATCATGTCTGGCTTCATTTTTGAAAACAGGTTCCCTTTGTTGAAGCAAAATTTAAGCCCATTAAGGGTAGAAATAAGAGAATGTCATCTTACAAAGTCCTTTATAATTTTTTTTCTTCTTCAGGCAACTAATTTTAGATGCCTTACCGAAAGGTTGGCTTTTCCCCCTCTTTTCTAAATCAATTTATGAGAATTGTAAAGAGGAGCTATCTAAAATTGTAATTCAGATGAAAATCAATGGGATTTAAAATGTGTTTACCCAAGCTAGAGAGGTTGAAGAGATGTCAATGACGCAGACAAAAAATGATTTCAGCTTAATATAAAGTTCATGTGAATGATGTTTTTTTTTCTTTTTTGGCCATAATGTAAGACATGGACCTTATGACCCACACCAGCATTAGCGTTCTTGGAACCTCTGTGAAAGGAGAAAAGATTGATATTGTCGAAGGAGAGCATTAAGCAAAGATGCCGAACTACGAAAGAGAAAGGAAGGACTCAAGGAGATGGTAAGATGCAAAACTCATATCTACGTTTAGGGCCACAGTAAACAAATAAAACATATTTGATATAGCATTAAATCTATAATACTAACTACAATATATAATATATATGTTAAACACAATCAGTTGGTTTGATTGAGACTTCTTTGCAACCGAGACGAGCTGATCCAATCAGTTTTCAAACTAGAAAAATAAATCTAAACAGATCAAAATCAAATTTTTAGGGTTTTGATTCAGTCAGTTTGGTTTGGTTCCATACACCCCCAGTGTTGGGTCAATAGCCATATATTCTCTATCATTTGGTACTAATTTTTCTCCACATTTCAATTGTGTTATGTTAATTTTTTTTTGGTACATCAGAAGGAGTTGAACCCGATTCAATCCCAAACCCCCCACCCTCTACACTAACCACCCGAGCTAGCCTCATGTGGCATTGTGTTATGTTATTAGATGTTCAGTAATTTGCTACAAATCTTGAACTCTCTTGTATTAAAACAAAGAAATAGAACTTTTTAAGTCTTGAGAGTTTTCTTTGAATCCTGGTTGTAATTCTTTACTCTTACCCTCCCAATTGCTATTTTATTTATTTGTATATAAATATAATTTTGTTTAAATTTGAAAGATATGTAGTCAAAAAGATCACACTATATCACACATGTCAATGAACACAGAGATATATTTCCCTTCTTTTGCCAAACATATAGTCTAATTTGAGAGGGCGAGCCTTGGCGCACCGGTAAGGTTGCTGCTTTGTGACCTGGAGGTCATGGATTCAAATCATAGAAATAGTCTCTCCACTTGCAGGAGTAAGGCTACATACATATACCTTCCTCAAACCCCAACAAGTGGGAGCCTCGTGCAGTGGTCCGTCTTTTTTTATTGTCCAACTTGAAGACATGACCCGACTTTGGATGTCCAACCAGCCAACTTAGGTTGGATCTAATAACTTTGATTTTTTGGAATATGAGAAACAAAATCTTTCTCTTAACCAATATTTAGGTACTCACTTAGCAGAGATCTTTTAGTTTATACCTTGAAAAGATTTAATTTTAGGTTATGCATGCTCATAGTTGACTTATGATGCTAAAAGACCAAAATAGTTCAAAATTGTACTTTAATTTGCAGTGACCAGGTGATTGCTAAATTAAAGAACATAAGATCACAAATTGGCAATAAGAGTTGGCAAACAAAAAAACACAAAGAAGTATAAAAAACCTGTACAACATAATTCCCATATTGGTCTTGTATTAAAATGCAAACAAACTGCAAAATCTCATCCGTCATTATCTTTTGTGTTTTGGGATCATGCCAGTGCTTCAATACACTCTGTTCATTGAAAGAGATCAAGTTTAGGTTTAGTAAGCAATCACTATGATGTGTGGCAGGGATATATAACCTTTAATCTTTGGAATAAAAGATTAAGGATTTTAACATTATAAAACATCCATTCGATGTTGTTTTCTCCTTGTTTGGAGGAAAAATTACTGAGTATGTCTATGGGTAAGTAGCATAGTACTGTCTTTGTACCTCAAGCACTTAATGCTACTTATGGAAGGTTTTACTACCTGAATTAGTAATTCATCTGGCAGAACTATCTGAGCTAAGCTTTTTCACCATTAATTAGAAACTCTCTTATTTTTCTTCCTAAGTTATGTTCAACAAAGTCGAGAAACATTAATGAAGCTTGATAAATATGGTGCAAATGCCACATCCTAGGGTCCTTTGAGACATGCTCAAAGTTGAATTAGGAAGGTACTAATACCATATCAAAGTCATTTTTGGTACAAATAATATTGTGTGAAGCCCTAAAGAGAAGCATATATGAATATCTACTCTATTTTAAGGGTTTCCAGTGTGTTTCTTTGCTATCTAAGTTCACTTCAACAAAGTCTTGTCAAATGAGAGACATTAATGAAGCTTGATAAGTATCGTGCAAATGCCACATCCTAGAGTCATTTGGGACATGCCCAAAGTTAAATTAGGATGGTACTAATACCAAAGTCATTTTGAGTACAAATATCTATTGTGTTTAAGGGTTTGGAGTGTGTTTCTTTGCTATCTAACTCATAAATATCTCTAAAATGAGCATTTCTTTCAACCAATGGAAAGTTTTAGCAAAGTACCCCTCTGGCAAGTGGCGAACTAACATATTGTTAGATATAATCTACTTACGATAAAATGAACCATAATAATAGTAAATATGATTATCTTTCCCTTCAAAAATAGATAGTTATAAACTAGCAATATACTCCATGTTTTCAACAAATTTCGTTGCAAGGTAGATAAAGAGATGTACAAGTTTATGCTTAGATAAATTTTTTGAGCTTTTTCATCCACACCATGTATTCTTTGATGTCCTTGTTGATCATGTGCTAGTGTATTCTAGGTTTCCTCTAATTTCCAAATACTTGTGGAAAGACTTTTGCAGATTCTCATTCAAATCTCTAAGATAAGTTCAAGGCTTGGTGTTTATATGATTCTAAAGAAAAAGAGCACAAAATAGTGAGTTGTAAATTAAAAGACTAAGAATGAGGAACAAGGCCTTATTGAAAGTCTGGTCTGTCATAAGCAATTTCATCCTCTGCATTTTTTGGATTCTTAACAGTCAATCTATCAATAGTGATCTTATCAGGGTAAGCCATACAACTAAACGCTAGAAAGTATTCATCCTTCTTAGAGACACTGACTATAAGTGGAATACTTGATTGACTGGCCCTTTCACTGTCATTATCATCCTCATCATCGTTGCTGTCTTCCCTAGTGACTAGGTCAAGCATGTGAACCTCATCTTTTATTTCTTTGCCTTGGTATGCTCTCTGAAAAAGAAAGGTATGATCCTACTACCCAATTAAATAAATATTGACTCTCAATAAATTATCTTAAAGAATATCACATTGACGATTTTGACTGTATCATATAAACAAAAAACCAATACCCATTAGGAAGGACTTGTTATTGACTTGCAGGGAGAGAAAGTATGAATGAAAAGAAATATAGCAATTTCAAACCATCAATAGAAAATTAGTTTTTTATCCTATCATAATGTAATAAACAATAAATAGGTAAAACTATTCCAAAATATTGAGAGGGCACATTCCAAAATTCACTTTTAATATTTTTCAAATATTAGCCTCAATTGTTGCTCCAAATAACCAGTAATTACAATAATCAGTGCAGCCATGATTACTTAGCCAAAAGAGGAGAGACAAACCATAAACAAACATAAGGAATCTTAGTACAAAATGCTATACACAGTCAGAAATACAATTTTTCATCACCCAAAGAGAGTTGAATTGTAAGTGTTTCATTCATTACTGTTTATCAAAACGCAAGAATTTCAACTAAATTGGAATGGGTGTTCATTTTTCAGAAGTTCAACTTATTAGAGTATGAACTAAGAAGGTAAATAAAAAGATGTCAACTCTTTTTGCTGAAAGAAACAAAAAAAAAATTGTCAACAACTAACAAAAAAATAAACCTCAAGCAAACGAGAAATTTTTTTGTCTAGGACGCTCAAGTAACAAAAATTCCTTCATCTTTCAACAGTTTTACTAGACTTCCTTCGTTGACGGTTAGTCTAGTCATCTAGATAATGCAAAGAGAAACAAACAAATAACATACCTTGTGGAGGTAATCCATCTCCTCAACGCATAGAATTTTGTATTCAATTACACGGAAGAGGCTCTCATCGGACATGTCCTTCTTCACCTCTGCAGATGAGAAGTGAAAGTTGGGGTTGAATGGGTTCTATGATGCTTTGCGAGAGAGTATGTCATGGTTGATCGCTGTGCAGAGCCGGACATGATAATTTCGGGGGGTCCCAAGCATATGAGTATGAAGAATGGTGCTGAATTCCATTTCATGCAAGAACAGTGACTGACTTGCTTTAATGAATCGTTCAAAGTATTCCAATAGTGTTAGCATAGTGAAAAATGTATTTATATGATGATACATGTTCAAGCTGGGGGAAGTATTGGCAAGATTGTTTCCATTTGGTGAGTTCGTGGAATATATCAAACTCTGTATAAAGGGGAAACCCTCAGGTTGCCGCCTTTATCTTTGGTAACACAGACATCACTCCATATATTTTTTATCAAATTAAGAAACCTACTCACTAGTCCTTATACATTATTGATGAAAAGAAGTGCCCCTTTACATACCCCGCATTTTCTTTGATTTTAGACTCACCAAAATTTGATTGAGAATCTTCGAGTGGCTGTCGAGCAAAGCTTCCGGTGCAAATTTGCTGGATCAATTCGATTTGCAAGGCTAACTCGTTGGCCCTAGCAAGAAAAATAAAACAAGTTAATTCTATAAGAGATATTAGTAAAGGTTTTAGCTTTCATGAATCCTAGATTAGTACATGCATTTCTAGTGAGCAGATCCTTGCAATGTAAAAACATCCCTTGTACAGACTCAAAGCTTGATTTGACTCAAAGCTTTTATGCCTTTAAGATCCATAACGAGAGCTCCTTCTTTCTGGAGGTAGGAAGACAAATAATCGGTATTTGATAGTATTAAAACTATTTTAGGGATGTTTGAGGTGAACGAAGAAGCCCGTAAACCAGTGTCTCGGTTCTCCGACAGGCGACTGATAACTTTCGCCAGTCGCCTGACGTGTTAGGCTGATAGGCACTCCGCAACATTGCTTTCGATACAAAAACAGTACGCATAGTAATAAACTGGAATTGCGTGAGTTAAAAACAGTACGCATAGTACTCTGGACAGGTTAAAATTAGCATTGCATTGTACTACTTGGACTGAAGCTGAAATTGGAATTGCGTGTCTGTAAATAAAGTATGTATTGCATTTTTGGATTGAAGTTGAAATTGGAATTGTGTGTTCGAAAAAAAAAACAAAAACAAAAGAAAGAAGAAGCATGTGTAATTACTCTTTACTATTTTTTGTTATCTCAGGCAAAGAAAAAGAGAGAAAAAAGCAATTTTTATTTTAATGTTTTCTGTGCCATGTGATTCTCCGGCCACGGATCCTCTGGGTAAACGCAGCTTTTCGTTGCATTTTGGGGATTTTTTTTTAATAACAATAAATTTTTTTCTCACAGATATACATTTTCAGCTTTATTTTTTTATTTTATTTTACTAATTTAATCTTTAAAAAATTAATTTATTTTAAAAAATATTTTCAAATTTATTTTATTAATAAATATTTAACACATTTTTTTAATCTATAACTAAGATTTTACATAATAAAAATATAATTTAGTTAAATTCTCTTTTTAATTAGTTAAGTAAGTTTATTAATTTTTTATTAACAGAATTAATATAAAAATATTTTTTAAAAATAATTATGTAACTAAAATATAAAAAATTAAAATATTTAAAAAATAAAATTAAAATTACATTTTTCAAATATCATTGACTCTTTTATTTTTAATTATATTGAAATAATATTAATATAAATTGAAAATAAAAAAGCCAAAATGTGGCAAAAGAATGCATTCAGTATTTTTTTTATCTATTATAACTAAAATTTTATATGAGACAAGGCAAAATATAATTTATTTCAATTTTTGTTTCTATTAATTAAATAAATTTATTAAATTTTTATTAATAGAATTAACGTAAAAATATTTTTAAAGTAAAATACTTTTTTAATAATATATTAAAAAAATTAAACTTTAAAAATAAAAAAAAGAGAGAGAAAATACCCGCATGCATTTTGGACGCAGTAACTTGGCGCAGCAGGGAGCAGAGCATCTCTGTTGCGTGTGTACGTAGTGATTTTTAAATGCTTTTAGTGACATTTCATATATTAAATGCAGAAACAAACAAAAAAGAACAAGCAAAAAAGCTGCAGAGCCAACAAAAGCCAGATTTTCCATTTTCGTCAGTCACGTTGTAGCAATATTTAGTGGAAGAAGAGTGTCCAGCGGCTACTGTTTGAGCCGCGTTGTCCTTCCGAACAACAGCAGCAATGTCAGTCCACCGAAAACATTCGTCGTGGCCGGGTTCTTGGTGGAGGGAAAGAGAGTTTACCTTTCACCAGAAAAGCGGGGAACAGATATTTCACCAGAAAAGGAGAGGTATGGTATCTGTAAGTGGTTTTCTATCCTTTTTCTCGCACTAATCATTTTTCTTTCTCTGCTTGTAGCTATTGTTGTGCATATATGATGAGGGCAGAAACTCCTAGAGCCCGTTTAGTTGGATAGAATAAATTTTAATAGAATGAAAAGAAGAAACGAAGAGAAAATAGAAAAGAGAATGGAATACCATTACTTTATTTGATATACGATGGAAAGGAAGAGGTAATGTGATATTTTATTATTTGATTAATAGATAAATTGAAAAAATAAAAAGATAAGATAAGCAAAATGATTAAATTAATTTTAATATAAAATAATTAAATTAATTTTTTTAAATAAAAAAAATTAAAAAATATATATTTTTTTAAAAATTCATACAAATTGATCTTTACAAAATATAATCAAATTAATTTTTTTAATAATTAAATTAAATTATTTTAATAAAAAAATATAAAGTTAAGCATTATTTTGTGATGGAATCTTGGATTCCATCCATTATTGGAAGGAGTCCATTTTCCATCACATGATGAAATGGAGCATTCCATGGAATGTTCCATTTCATCAAACCAAACGATGGAATCTTACTTTCCATTTTACATTCCTTTCCATTCCTACCAATCAAATGCGCCCTAAGTTTACTCGTCTACCGATTGCATTGTGTTCTACTCCCATATTTGTCCATGGCCTTTTCTTAAATTTTAAGATTTCGAGTTTAAATCTGTAGCTGGGATGAACTTTAGTCAAATCCAGCTTTGAGTCTGCACAAGGGATGTTTTTGCATTTCAAGGATCGGCTCACTAGAAATGCATGTACTAATCTGGGATTCATGAAAGCTAAAACCTTTACTAATATCTCTTATAGAATTAACTTGATTTATTTTTCTTTCTAGGGCCAACGAGTAAAGGGCAATTGGCGTAGTTTCTTTTGATGTTAAAATCTTATGCTTGATATCTGCAGTCAATTCTTTAGCATTTGGTAAAACTTTAAAAAAGGTGATATTTATCAGAACCTCGGAGGGAAAAGAAGCTTGAATTTAACACATTTTTTTTCTGGTTAAAGAAACTGACCGTGAACTATCTAAATCTGTTTTGTGTGGCTGAGTATGATGTTGGATTGTCAAAATTCTTGTTCTCCTTATATTTTTTGTTTTTGCAATACATATTAAGCATTGTTAGCACTAAATCTGTCTGATTCTGTTATTCTTTTTAACTTGCTTGACTAGTGAAAGAGAAAAGATGGGTGGTGTTTAAGGGAGAGGAGGATCCCACCAATGTTCCAGGTAAATCTCTTACAGATGATATTATTCAACCGCGTAATCATTGAATTAATTTTGTATTATCTTCCGTCATCAAAATCAGATTACATTTTTTTTATCACTTTATTTTTCATATGACTTTTGTTGCAAAAGCTGAGTGACTAGTCCTCAACTTTGGTTTAAAAGGCATAACATGTATTAAATAGAATTGTTCAGGAAATTAACGATTATTTGTATGTTTTTTTTTCCCCATTGTTGATGCATTGTTGCTGCTTAATTATTGTAGTTGAATGGCTATGTTGGCTGAATGGGCAGCGTAAAAAGGCACCAACCCCAGGGTAAACTCAAAACATCTTTCCTTTTACCCCGTATAATTTGTATTTGGCTTTCTCGAAGTACAATAAAGCGATCTATGATTCTATAGAAGAATCAATTATTTTTGTTTTTATTTTTAACCTTTTTAGGTCATGATGTAACTAGTTGACATGATATTGTATACAATTACTTTCTGTAAACTTGTTTATCTTCAAAGTTAGGTTTGGGATGACTCATATGAATTAACCTGTGCTTACATGACATGAAAAGTTCTAAAAATGTTGTCATGGTGACCCTGGGAATATGTGTATTTAATGGCATAAACCAAGTGAATGTATAAAAGGAACAAAGTTCAACCGAGAGATCCTTTTGAGTTAGAGACTGCTACTTTAGCATCATTTTGTATCATTTTTTGAATAATTTGCGAAAGGGCAATAAATTATATTTGAATATATCATATTTGAAGTGACTTTAGTTGTGATCAATTACTCATTATGGTTGATCTTTTACCCCCGTATAACAAAGCCATCACAATTTTCCACTTTTCTCTCTTTTTGGTTGGACCACGTGCTGAACTTTGTGTCTTTTCAGCTGCATCTTAGATTTTACAGTTTTAACTTTAAAATTTAGTTCATCTTAGAAAGTCTTGGTTTGTTATTTGAGAAGTGAAATCTTCATAAAGAAGTACGCTAGCAAAGCAATTTACACTATTGCTTGACAATGCTTTTTTTGTTATTTTCATAAATGATGGAGACGGAAGCAAAGCTTGAACGGATTATACAAAATGTTGCATGTATGTGTCACTCATCCTTCTAAGTTCCACCATTAACTAATGAATTTTGGTTTAAGCTTTTATCTGTTTTAGTTAGATATCTCTAATAACTTCGTTGTCCGTTTTGTGCACAGTTTGCATTATAAGAAAATTCAAGAATATCTTCTGTCAAATTTTGCTTGAATTGATAACTTTCACATATTGTCAACTACATTCTAGAACTATAGAAAGGTTTAAGGAAGTAGCTGTATCATCTTAATTTACTACGTTAATGCATTTACTATCATTAATCATCCAATTCCATTTTACGGAAGTCTTGATTTTCGCAATAGGATAGATGATGGGTAAAAGGCATCAATCAAGAACTTTGTGGTCAAACTGCACATTAGAGTAAAGTCGGAATTTTTTTAATTTATTTATCAAAAAAATTATTAGAAATGTGATATGGTTGCATCTATAATTTAAGTATGCCGAAAGATTTGCCACTCCCTCATTTGTTGTTGTTAAGTTCTATTTCATTTGCCTCAAGATGTTATCTTCCTTTGCTACATTAACATTTTGACATATCACATGATAAAAGTCAGCATTAACTATTTTAATTTATTGACCAATATATTGTTGGATCATAAACTTGATCCATTATGGAGCCCAAATCCAAACCCAATCAAATTGGGGTCCAAATCCAAAACCAATGTCCAAGCCTTCTACCTAGAATCTTCTAGGGTGTAGTAGATGTGCATGTGAATCATATGCCTTCTACCTAGAATTTTCTAGGGTGTGGTAGATATGCATGTGAATCATATGGTAGCTTAAAATATTATTAGAAGGTTGGAGAAGGATGAGGTGTACGGTTATTATATTTTTGGATTAATTTATTTGTGTTGTGTAAGATTGCTTGTAACTAGTATAAATACCCCCCTCCCCTCTTGGTTTAGGCATCAAGAAGAAGTAATAACTTCTAAGTGTGTGTAGTAGCAAGCCTTGAGTGAGTTGTAGTATATTGAGTGAGAGTGTTCTTATAATATTTCTTCTTGAGTTTGAGTAAAAGTTGTTTGTGAGAGTGTTTTATTTCCAACATATATCATCATCTCTATAATGTATTCCCCCTCCACCTTCTCTTTTTATCTGTTCATTTGCAATACCTTAAGGCTCACTCTTTTAGTCTTCTTCAACATGTGAGATAAAAAAAGGTATACAACAGTTTAAAGAAAATTACTTTTCCAGTCATTATAATTTACTAAATCTTATTAATTATGTATAGACTAGATCATGGACAAGACAAATCAAGTTAGAGCAACGCAACATGTGATAATAATATTCTATCTGGAGGACAAAGACAATTTTGTTTGTTCTTCTTTTTGCAATTATACTTTCATTTTAAATTAATCATATTTTCTATTGCTAGTACATGTATTAGTGTATCTTTATGTTTTGTTGAAGAATTTTACTACCAGCTTTAGTTATATAGAGACCTTAACAAACATTTTTTTCCAATAAGTTCTTAAAAAGAAAAGGAAAGGAGAGCCAAAAAAGGCACTACAGTCAAACACATCAACACTGGTAGATACTTAAAAATTTATTTATTTTGTACCATTCTTCATTACTTACTCTTGGCAATTATTGACTAATTAAGTTTTCATACAGGAAAAGTTGGTGGTCTAGACTTAAAAACTTTTTTTCTTTGCCAATTTCTAGTTCTTTTTGAGGGTTATCATCATTCTTATTATATTTTTTTACGGAAATATTGCATCCTTTTTTCTAAACTTAAATCAAGCATACAATTGAGAGTATTAGCGAACCTTCATCTTAATCTCAATTGAGAAAGTTGCTCCCTTCCCCATCTTAGAACAAATGAAGAAATATGTTATTCTGAATTATTATTATTATTATTATTATTATTATTATTATTATTATTATTATTATTATATATATATATATATATATATATATATATATATATATATATATATATATATATATATATATATACATACATATATATAGACACACACACCAGATGTCTTTAGCTCAAAGTATCTATGATGAGGTTGAAGAATCATCTGGCACATTGGGTGGTTTGAGGTGAGCATAGATATATATAATATTATTAGCTGCCATTAATGTTAGTATGTCTTTCTACATTGCCTAGAAAACTCTTTTGGTATATGAATCTTCATAATAGTGGAGATATATCAATATTGAATATTCAAGTGGAGCTAATATTATGTCAACTCCATAATCAACTGTTTCTTTAAATATTTTGAGATTTTCGTCATCATTACATGACAAGTTGACTTGTATGCTGCAATACGAGCAGATGAAACTCTATCTTTGACTCTGTCTAAACTTACAAAAGTAACCACATTTCCCGCAGCTATAGATGCACAATGAGTTCCATGGCCATCTATATCTTTTAGAGATATGATATCACCTTTGTCATACAAACTCTTCTTACAAATGTGTTTTGCTCCAATTATTTTGTTGTATGTATACAAGTGGTGAGTGAACAAGTATCTCTCAAATAAAATATAAGAGATAAAAAATACTAGAGAAAAGTTTTCCTCTAACTTCGTGTTACATGCTGATTTGTGATATAAAAGTGACATGTGGACTTTGTTAATAAGTTTTTTCAAAAACAAAAATGGTACACTTGTCAATGAGCTTTGTTTGTAATATTTAATGTAAACAATGAAAAAATTATGGATGCCTTATTCTAAAGTATAAAACTCACAATTAAAAATAAGATAAGATTATATGATTGACATACGAAAATATCATGCAAGAACAATGGGTGACATGTTTGAGCAACTCATTCAAAGTATTTCAATTTTGTTAGTATGGAAAAGATATATTTATATAATAATACATACTTACTGTGGTTTAAGTTTTGTCATGACCCAATTCCATTGAGGCTGTAGTAAACCAAATCTTTAGTCATTGAAGCTATGAGATTTTGGCCAAATGTTGGTATCGATGGTCCTAATAATTTTGTCATTTTCTAGCGTTGTTCTTTTGACTTGTAATAACCGTAAAATTTAACGAAAATTCCAATTAAAGGAAATTTAGAATAAAAGAGAGAATTTTAACAATAGAGATAAGAACTGGTGAAAATATGTATATTTATTACATGGATTAAAGAATTACAAAAGAAATATGAGAATTTATGTTTTGGCGCGCTATAAGCAAATATATTTTTATTTATGTAGAAATGATTATGATTTGTTAAAAGTAAGTGGACTTTTAAGTAAAAGAAGTATTGTGTTGCTTAAAATGATTATATCGGACTCTAATGAATTTGTATGGTATTTTTGGGAATATTCTTTCTTTTAATATGAATAAAGATATTTGTTTTAAAATTTTTTTTATTACAATTTTATTAAGAAAAATTATGATTTAAGAGTTTAACTAAAGATTTATGAGAAAGGAAATTTTTAAAAAATTTTGGGATATTTTATGATGAAAAATGTAATTTATATGAATTTTTATAAAAGAAAATTCTATTATTAATTATTTAATAATTATTATTATATTTAAAAAAAAAAGCTGCAGAATGATAAACAAAAAAGGGGGCGGAGAAAACAGATTCAAGGAAAAAAATCGAGAGTTGCATAGTGAGTGAATAGTAATTTTTAATCTTTTCTCTCGATTTGGAGTACCGATTGGCTTCCGATATCAAAATTGAACGTGTTACTGGATTCAGGACAAAGAATACTTCAGTTTTGACCGATCAATTTTTCAAATCAACCGTTGAATCGCCGTAGATCTGAAGTAGAAAATCTTGATAAAAGGTAAATTCCAAAAAACCTTACTTATTAGAGACTTCTAATTAGAAATCTAACTCCGTAGATAGATTCAGAAACTAGAGATGAATAGTGACAGTGAATAGTAATTTCCGGCGTGAATAATATTTTTCGGCGGTGAACAGTATCCGAGCTCATTTAAGGTTTTTGGACCCTCTGAACACGTTTTTGAAACTTATTTGGTCAAATTCAGACTAGAAAAGTGCATTTTAGGACTGTCTAATTCGGAGCCCTTACACTGTAAGTAGATGATTCTTCCTATGGCCTGTTTTATTTCACTCTTCTTGAACTTTACATGGATAATGAGTATGATTACATGTTATTTATATGTTCATATGTTTCTGAAATGGTTTGGAATATTTGAAATGATTGAGAAATGATATCTAGTTCAAGAAGAGTATGATTTTTGAAATAGACTTTGAAATGCTTTGAATACGTTTTTTCTAAATGCATTTCGCATTACATGGCAAAGAAAATATGATATGCATATGGCATTGATTTTACAATGTTATGTTTGCCTCGGATATGGGCATGATTATATGATTTCTCTGATTGAAAAATTTATAATAAAAAAATTTGTACTGAGACTGAAAGCTCTGTTTTGAATGATATGTAAAGTGATAAGTTGCCGAATATGATTGTATGGCGAATTGTTTGATAATGATGCATTGCATATGATGGATATGCACTTTTATACATGTTTATATATTCATATAAATATATATATGTATTGATGATATGGCTTGAGACGGTATTGTAAAGGTGGTATTAGTGGCAATGTGAGGAGGCAGTAGGGTGATAAACTCACATTCCCTAATTACCTATTGTGATGATGACAGTGGTAATGTGAGGAGGCAGAAGGGTGATGAACTCACATTCCATGTTGATCTATTAAAGTTGTAGTCAGTGGTAATGTGAGGAGGCAGTAGGGTGATGAACTCACATTCTCTGATTACCTATTGTGATTGTGACTATGGTAATGTGAGGAGGCAGAAGGGTGAACTCACATTCCATGTTTATCTAATGAGTATATTGAAAGTTGTGACATACTTGAGCATTATATAAAAGAATTAATTTTTATTGCATATCAAATTCGATTTAAGATCAATTTGTATCATATGTGGTTACAGATATTTGTATGTGATTTGAACTAAGATGTTTTGAAATGCGGGTCCCATATGAATGTACTCCTGAATGTAACTTTTTAATATGAGAAACTTTGAAATGAAAAGTATATCCATATGTTGACCTAAGAGGTTATAGGGGGTGTTATCTGCTCACTGAGTTGTAAAACTCACTACACGATGTGGATCTATTTTTCAGATAAAGACATAGAGTTTAGTCAAGCAACCAAGTGATCGACTAGAGGTCGTACTTCAGTGGTGAGCTTAAATTGTTTCTAAACTCTCAATGTTTTATATTGTAATATATTTATACTCTAGAGTTGCTCTGAACGTCACAGGCAGGATCCTTGCTTCTACTGTTACTCTGGTGTTTATAGACGTAAACTGTATATTGTATATGTGTATGGGAACTTATATGTATTGGTTTATATTATAAAGAATGGCATTATGTACATTTATGGAAAATATATGTGTATGGTATATGGATTTCACGTGCCCTAAAATTAGGGTCGTGACATGACTTGTTGTGAAAATCTTACAAAGTCCCACGATCTCCTCATCAAAGCCTTGTGCTATTTGTTTGCATTCAGTTCTGGTCATATATCGAAATTTAGTCAATAATTCTTATAAATTTAATTTCGTAGCATTATTGATGAAGAGAAGTGCATCTAAACAGTACGTATCTCTCATTCTTTCTACTTTGTCTTCTGGCCTCACCTTAAATCCATTAAAAATCTTTAAATCCATTGAAAATCTTTGTGTTTATAGTGGAGCAAAGTTCTTAATGCAAATGACAAAATGGAATTCATGCAATAAATTTGCATTAGAAGCTTTGCTCCACGGCACCACAAAGATTTTCAATGGTTTGTGGTAAGGCCATAAGAGAAAGTAGAAAGAATGAGAGGTATGCATTGTTTAGATACACTACCCTTCGTTAATAATGTTATGAAATTAAATTTATAAGGATTACTGTAGGTTTCGATATTTGATTAGAAATAAATGGAAATGAACAACACAAGCCCTTGACGAGGAGGTCGTAGGACTTTGTAGGATTTCTACAACAAGTAAAGAGAACATTACTAGAAAAAGACAAAATTATTGGAGCAATTATACCGGTATTTAGCCGAAATTTGATAGCTTCAAGGACCAAAGATTTGATCCACCATCGCCCCAATGGAAGGGGTCATACCAAAACTTGACCTGCAATAAGTATATATTATTATACAAATACATTTTTCCCATGCTAACGAAATTGGAATACTTTGAATGAGTCGTTAAAGGATGTCACCCATTGTTTTTGTATGATATTTTTATATATCAATCATATAATCTTATTTTTAATGGTGAGTTTTGTACTTTAGAATAAGGCACCCATCACTATTTCATTGTTTATATTAAATATCACAAACAAAACTTATTTACTGTCAAGTGCATCATTTATTTTTTGAAAAAAACTTAGGGTGCGTTTGGTTTGTCTGTTTTCAATTTTTATTTTAATTTAAAACTGAAAACATACATGAAAACGCGTTTATTTACTGTTTTCTATTTTTATTTTCAGGAAATGTTTCCTGAATTTTTGAAAATTCTGAAAACACCAAAAAGACGTTTTCAGATTTTTTTAAATTTTGTAGTGCATTGTAATGATGAAATTTTCACAATTATTTTGAATTATATACACAATATTTTACTATTTATATAATTATAAAGTAGTAAAAATGAAAATACAACAATATAACTAAAAAATAGTGAAAATGAAAACACAAATCAAACATATTTTTAGAAATATGAAAATTAAAAATGAAATTTTTTTTCAAGAAATGAAAACAAAAAATAAAAACAGAAAACGTTTTTACAAATCAAATGCACCCTTAGGGTCTGTTTGGTTTGTCTGTTTTCAGTTTTGATTTTCACTAAAAATAAACATGAAAACGTATTTGTTTATTGTTTTCATTTTCAAAAAATATTTCTTGAATTTTTGAAAATGTCAAAAAGACATTTTTAGAATTTTTAGTTTTATAGTGCATTTCAATGATGGGATTTTCACAATTATTTTGAATTATATACATAATATTTTACTATTTATATTATTATAAAATAGTAAAAATAAAAATACAATCATATAACTAAAAAATAGTAAAAATAAAAACACAAGCCAAACCTATTTTTAGAAATATGAAAATTAAAAAATAAACACTGTTTTCAAGAAATGAAAACAAAAAATAAAAACAAAAAACGTTTTCGCAAATCAAATACACCCTTACATTAACAAAGTCCACATGTCACTGTTATATGATTTTCAATTTTACAACTCACATATCAGCATGTAACACAAAGTTGAAGGAAGACTTTTCTATAATCTTTTTAATCTCTTTGTATCTTCTTTGAAAGTCACCTCTTCTCTCACCACTTATATATATATAGCAAAATAATTGAAGCAATACACATTTATAAGAAGGGTTTTTATAGCAAAAGTGCTATCATATCTCCAAGAGATACAAATGGCCATGACACTCACTATATATTTATTGCTGCGGAAAATGTGGTTAGTTCTGCAAGTTCAGGTAGATTTAGAGGCGGAGTTTCATGCGCTTGTATTGCAACATACAAAATCAACTTGTCATGTGATCATGACAAAATTCTTTGAGCATTTAAAGAGTAGTTGATGATAGAGTTGATATAATATTTGCTCTACTTGTATATTTAATTTTGACATATCTCCACTATTATGAGGATCCATATGCCTGAAGAGCTTTTTATGCAATATAGAAAGGCGTACTAACGTTGATAGCTGCCAATAATATGGGTCCAATGCCTTACACCATGACATGTTATGTGCCATGGATACTTTCTGTTGCTGCTAACGCCCTTGACGAAAAGATCTCTACCGAGGTGCAATGATGCTATGCCAAGATTTGTAAGGTAATGTTTGTCCAGATAAGAGCATGCATACTTTAATTCTCCCTCCTCATAATTAAAATTGTTATGCAGGGAGTTTCAGTAAACACATTAAATCTAGAGAACAAAATGTATCCATTAATTTATGTTGGAGATACAATCAACACTGGAGGACATTGTAGCTCTATATCCAGGTAAACACCAACATTATCTAAGGCTAAGGACATTTTTTCCTTCTTTGTTTTCTCAGAAATAAAAGAAAGTTTCATTCCATGTTATTGTCATTACAATATAAGTTTTACCTCCAAAACTCAATGGATAAATGTTTGGTTGAAGAAAAGATAATTTTGTGCAATAACTGAGTGTTACCTTTCACTTTCTCCTGAAGTGGGATTGGTGTCTGGGGTGGCTGGTTTTATCTTTCGAGGCACCTTCCCATCAAATTTAGAATCTTGCTTATCATGGCCAACAAATTTTGGTGGCCAAAAGGCCAGCAAATTCATACAGGCATATATCAAATCTCCAAGGTATCCATTAACATATGTGGAATTTTAATTTTTTAACTCGAATTTTGTCGATTTGGGACTAACCAACTACTCACCACTATTAACATATGAGAAAAATTAACATGATCAATTGCAAATTAGGGTTAGAATTCTATTGAGGGCTCTTATAATTAAATTAGATATTAATGACAGAATTTTAGATTATTTAGGGAGCTCTGATAATTAAACTAGATATTAGTTCATTGTAGCTTTACTAAATCATCTTACTTTTTTTTTAAGTATCAATAATACTCTATAAGCTTTTTTTTATGTTAGTAACTTTTAATGCACTAGCGTACGAAGATGAACAAAACAAACAGAAGACCAACCCATGAGGTGCACCAGACTTTATAGTTACATATTAGGAAGAGTTTTGTATATCTTAGAAAGAGCCAGAGTGATTACATCATTCTCTATCACGGTCCTAACCTCATGAAAATTGGCATTAATCTCTAGTAGAAGCTTAACAATTCTAGAAAAGGTCTCCATGTTGCTCTCCAACTAATGGGAGGTGTTTTGTTCACAGTTTCTGTAGCAACATATACGAAGAAGCCTTCTGTTGCCTTATGACCAATACCAAGAATGAGTCAACATATCAAATTAAAAAAAAAATGACCATAAATCAAATTAATGATACTTAACTTTGTTTAAACCTTTTATTATCTTTTAACATATCAAAGTTTAGGGTTTGTCAAATGCCTAACTATTTCCACGATGTTAACTCTACTAACTGTAATGGTGTCAGTCTCTGTTTTGTATACAAAAAACAATGTCTCTGAACCTCACTTCCTCACAGATTAATTTTTTGGGGGATACATTTCAAGCTTCTTAGACAGACTGATTTTTCTTCCATGCTTTAGCTGCGTCCGGATCACGCTCATCAAAACATCCATCAGCTCAGGTTCAACTACATTGCTAGTTTACTTTTACAAATGTCATTGAAGGCTTCCGTGACAGTCCTTCTTTCCTTTCATTAATATGTTGTAACAAAATATATCTTATTCTCTTCTAGAAGCATTTTTTGAATGATAGAAGTTTATCAGAAAAAAGAAAGGGCTTGATTTTACTCTCCTAATTTTAAGTTCTTGGCTTGGGATTAAATTAATGTGCTTGAATTATTTATCGTTTCTTTCTTTTCTTGATTTATCCTATTTGATCACATTCTAAGTATGCAGGAGTATTTCGTGTATGTGGGAGATGAACTTGAAGACTCGAAAGCTGCAGAAAAGCTTCACGTGTATGCTTCAAAATTTCCTTGGCAGGTTGTCACTATAAGTTCTATGACTAATTGTTTCCCATTTATAATTAGTCTTTTATAATTTCACAACAAAGAATTCAGTTCAATTTACGGAGCAAATAAAACATTAAAAATTTTAAGACATTTCATTCGCTAAAAAAAATGTTTTCAGCTGAAAATGTTTTCTAAACGCATATCTATCCTAAGTATAATTTTCAAGAGTATAGATTCTACTAAAAATATTCACCACAAACTTACAATTGGTGGTAAGCGACCAAAAATCTCGAATACTAGGAGATGCTAGTGTGGGAATGGCTGAAAACCGCTTTTAAATTCCATTCTGTAAAACAAATGTAGTTCATTATTGTTAGAGACTTACCTTCCAAATGGAATTCATCCAGCAAATTTGCACCGGAAGCTTTGCTCGACGCCACTCGAAGATTCTCAATCAATTTTTGGTGAGGCTAAAAGCGAGGTACGTATAGGTGCAGTTCTCTTCATGAATAATATATAAGGATTAGTGACTATGTTTCTTAATTTGATCAGAAATAGATGGAGTGATCTCTGTGTTACCAAAGATAAAGGCGGCAACGCGAGTGTTTTACGTTTGGACAGAGTCTGATATATTCCACGAACTCACCAAATGGAAACAATCTTGCCGATCCTTTCCCCACTCTGAGCATGTATCATCATACAAAAACACTATTGGAATACTTTGAACGATTCATTAAAGCATGTCAGTCACTGTTCTTGCATGAAATGGCATTCAGCACCATTCTTCGTACTCATCTGCTTGGGACCTCCCGGAATTATCATGTCCAGCTCTGCACAGCCATCAACCACGACACACTCTCTCGCAAAGCATCATAGAACCCATTCGACCCTAGCTTTCACTTCTCACCTGCAGAGGTGAAGAAGGTCATGTCCGATGAGAGGCTCCTCCGAGCAATTGAATATGAAATTCTATGCGCCGAGGAGATGGATGACCACCACAAGGTATGTTATTTGTTTGTTTCTCTTTGCATTATCTAGATGACTAGGCTAACCGTCAACTAGGGAAGTCTGGTAAAACAGTTGAAAGATGAAGGAATTTTTATTACTTGAGCGTCCAAGACAAAAAATTTCTTGTTTGCTTAAGGGTTCTTTTTTTGTTAGTTGTTGATAATTTTTTTTTGTTTCTTTCAGCAAAAAGGGTTGACTTCTCTTAATTTACCTCCTTAGTTGATACTCTATTCAGTTCTCCTCTTGGGTGGAAAGAAAGAACAAGATGCATTATCCATCCTACTTTGATTCATTCCAACTTCAAGAAAATGAACACCCACTCCGATTTAGTTGAAATTCTTGCATTTTGGTAAACAGTAATGAATGAGACACTTACAATTCAATTTCTCTTTGGGTGATGGAAAATTGTATTACTGGTTGTGTATAGCATTTTGTCCTCACATTCCTTATGTTTGTTTATGGGCTGTCTCTCCTCTTTTGGCTAATTAATAATGGCTGCACTGATTATTGTAATTGCCGGTTATTTGGAGCAACAGTTGAGGCTGATATTTGAAAAATGTTAGAAGTGAATTTTGGAATAGTTTTACGTATTTATTGTTCATTACGTTATGATAGGATAAAAAACTAATTTTCTATTGATGGTTTCAAATTGCTAGATTTCTTTTCATTTATACTTTCTCTCCCTGCTAGTCAATGACAAGTCCCTCCTAATGGGTATTGGTTTTCTGTTCATATGATACAGTCAAAATCGTCAATGTGATATTCTTTAAGATAATTTATTGAGAGTCAATATTTATTTAAATGGGTAGTAGGATCATACCTTTCTTTTTCAGAGAGCATACCAAGGCAAAGAAATCAAAGATGAGGTTCACATGTCTGACCTAGTCACTGGAGAAGACAACAATGATGATGAGGATGATAATGACAGTGAAAGGGCGAGTCAGTTGAGTATTCACTTGTGGTCAGTGTCTCTAAGAAGGATGAACACTTTCTGGAGTTTAGTTGTATGGCTTACCCTGATGAGATCACTATTGATAGCTTGACTGTTAAGAATCCAGAAAACGCAAAGGATGAGCTTGCTTATGACGGACCAGACTTTCAGTAAGGCCTTGTTCCTCATTCTCGGTCTTTTAATTTACGACTCACTGTTTTGTGTTCTTTTGCTTTAGAATCGAATGAACATCTTGAACTTATTTTTCGTAGAGATTTGAATGAGAATCTGCAAAAGGATTTCCACAAGTATTTGGAAATTAGAGGAATCAAACCTAGAACACACGAGTACATGATCAACAAGGACAGTAAAGAATACATGGTATGGATGAAGCTCAAAAAATTTATCGAAGCATAAACTTGCACATCTCTTTATCTACCTTGCAACGTCATTTGTTGAAAGCATGGAGTATGTTGCTAATTTATAACTATATTTTTGAAGGGAAAAATAATCATATTTACTATTATTGTGGTTCATTTCATCGTAAGTAGATTATATCTAACAATATGCTTGTTCGCCACTTCCCAGAGGGGTGCTTTTGCTAAAATTTTCCATTGGTTAAAAAGAATGCTCATTTTAGAGATATTTATGAGTTAGATAGCAAGGAAATACACTCCAAACCCTTAAACACAGTAGATATTTGTACCCAAAATGACTTTCATTTGATATTAGTACCATCCTAATTCAACTTTGGGCATATCTCAAATGACCCTAGGATGTGGCATTTACACGATACTTATCAAGCTTCTTTAACGTCTCTCGTCTAACAAGATTTTGTTGAACTGAACTTAGATAGCAAAGAAACACACTGGAAACCCTTAAAACAGCGTAGATATTCATATGTGCTTCTCTTTAGGGCTTCACACAATATTTTTTGTACTCAAAATGACTTTGATCTGGTATTGGTACCTTCCTAATTCAACTTTGAGCATGTCTCAAATGACCCTAGGATGTGGCATTTGCATTATACTTATCAAGCTTCATTAATGTTTCTCGACTGACAAGACTTTGTTGAACAGAACTTAGGAAGAAAGATAAGAGAGTTTCCAATTAATGGTGAAAAAGCTCAGCTCAGATAGTTCTGCCAGATGAATTACTAGTCCAGGTAGTAAAACCTTCCATAAGTAGCATTAGGGGCTTGAGGTACAAAGCCAGCACCATGCTGTTTACCCACAAACATACTTGGCAAATTTTCCTCCAAACAAGGAGAAAACAACACCGAATGGATGTTGTATAACGTCAAAATCCTTAATCTTTTAATCCAAAGATTAAGGGTTATATATATCCCAGTCACACATCAGCTATATTTAGCAAAATTTGCTTCCTCTCTTCCGAAGATAAGGCCTGTTAAACAAGGAGATTAGCATGTTGAACTAAGACTGTACACAGCTGCTCCGAAATATTTGTGATGCATATATCACACATTTTGGAAGTGTGAAAATAACGAGAAAAAAAAATTACCTGAAGCCGTCTGGAACAACCCCTAGCTGAAACTTCCATCTCATGTGCATCAACATCTATCACTGCAGTTCACTTATGAGAACTTTGATGATATTTTCAGCTGCACAACTGATAAGGCATCTAATCTGCACGTTGATAGAGCAGCACATTAACTGACAAGATCTTCTCAAGCTATGAATTATCCTCATGTAACTGTCCCTTTACTACATTGTTATAATTTCCATTTACTGCACTTTACTGTATTGATATAATTTTCATTTACTGCTCTTGACTGCACAGTTATGATTTTCGAATCTACACTCCAAATTAGTGGCATAGTCAACTCTGCTGTAAAGATATCACAGTCATGCAATATAATAATTCTTCTCAAAATCGTTTAGGGTATTAGAGCCCCTCTATCTTCTTAACAGAGCTCGGTCCATATTAATCCCACACTTCCGTTGCAATGGAACCATTGAAAAAGGATAAAAAGGATGTGAAGAATTAAAAGCCAACTTGCAATGATGAGCAATAGATAGAGTAGGTCGTGTACACACTGAATTACAAAAGGGAAAAACAAAAGTTCATGAGCAATTCTCTCGCTTTGTGCACATCCACATGCATATATTTATTTTATTTTGGATATATATATATATATATATATATATATATATATATATATCACACACACACGCTCTTTTTATATGTGGTAGGCAAGAAGACGTGCAAAGAGATAAATAGGCCATAGGATAACAAAACAGATAACTGCATGCAGCTTAAATTAATAAGATTTCCTTTTCATCTCCCTTTCCAAATTGATTGCACATGTCATGAACTTATTCTAAGTGAAAATGAGATTGCGGAGCATATTTTTTAATAAAAAAACATTAAGCGGAAAAACAAAAATTCCTTCAACAAGGATAATTTTATTAAATGAATAACAAAATAGCTATGCTCATCAGTTTTAACCTTTTTCAGTGAACCACATAATACTGTATAATAATATGTCTAGTAATATTTATAGGAATGCCAGCTTCAGCAGCATTAACAGAGGCTTTTACTTTGACACCCTAGATTTAACTCCAACAGTAATTTCATTCTGATGCTTCCCCTTCATAAATGTATGAATAAGCTTTAAGTGTGAGTCACTTGGAGGGAAGACCCTCAACGTCGCTCCACTGAACAAGAAGATTAGCTTTTCTTGTCCAAAATAAATAAATAAAAAAAGTAAAAGGGAAGGAAGATCAGCTTTTAACTCCAGTGCCAATAAAATTGATAAACTGTCATTGTCCCAAAATATATCAGAAGAATCCTGCAGAATTTATGGATTGACAACATTTAAATTACTTAAATAATTAGAAAAAGAAAGCATTAAGTAATCAGTCCTGGAAGAAAAATCCAAAAAGAAGCTTCAAAAGCTGAAAAGACAGAAGCTACACGTTCAAATAAGATTCAAATGAAGAATGTTGACCTGCACGCAACCTCCAAACCAACTAGCCCAAAGGAGATAAGGGAAGGGAAGGGAGGCAATCCTACAAGTATATTACATTTGATGTGTATCGGCAAAACCTTGCCATATTATTACAATGAACAAAAACCTTGAGACACATCAATTTGATCCATCCCCGAACATAATTAAATTTGGTGGGGTTCTCGAATACAATAACATCCTGAATTTTTATTATTTATTTCTTTGGCCCAAAAAATTAAATCTTATTTTCGGATAAATGATTTTATTTTAATAAAATAATATTAAAGTAATTAAAAATTACATTTTATAAAATTTATTTGAATAAGTACAAATCAATTTTAACGTCTCACAAATAATAAAGGATATATATATATATATATATATATATATATATATATATATATATATATATATATATATTTGGTGTCCTTCCAAAAAATGTGGTGCAATTTTAAACTCTTTAAGTTAAAAAGAAAGAAAAAAATTTAACTCTTAAATATTTTGGGTAAAATAAAGAAGGCCTCGCTTAACTTAAAAATGAGAGTTGTCACTCTTATCAAAATAATGTATGCACTAATTTTGTTAGGAAAGACGTAACTTTTGAGTTCCATAATAATACTTTCAAGAATAGAACAAGGGTTGATTCAAATGAAAATTGAACTTTGATGATTAAAGTTCCTCTTCCTTTCTTTCTGTGCTTTTTTTTTTGTTGCTTAAATGCTTACTGATTCTTCCTTTACTTGTTTTTGGATGCTTAAATGAGATACAAATATATTCATTTCTTTTATTCCTCTTCTTTTCTTTCTGTGTTTTTGTTTTGTTTTTGGTTGCTTAAATGCTTAATGATTCTTCCTTTGCTTGTTTTTGGTTGCTTAAATGAGATACAAATATATTCATTTCTTTTGTTCCTCTTTCTTTCTTTCTGCTTTTTTTTTTCTTTTTGCTTTTGGTTGCTTAAATGCTTACTGATTTTTCCTTTGCTTGTTTTTGGTTGCTTAAATGCGATACAAGTATATTCATTTCTTCTGTCCTTCTTCCTTTCTTTCTGCATCTTTTTTTTTGTTTTTGTTTTTGGTTTCTTAAATGCTTAGGGTCTGTTTAATTTGTCTGTTTTCAATTTTTATTTTTACTAAAAAATTGAAAACAGACATGAAAACGTGTTTGTTTATTGTTTTTTATTTTCAATTTTAAGAAATATTTTTTAAATTTCTAAAAATTATGAAAACACTAAAAAGATGTTTTTAGAATTTTTAATTTTGTAGTGCATTGCAACGATGAAATTTTCACAATTATTTTGAATTATATACACAATATTTTACTATTTATATAATTATAAAGTAGTAAAAATAAAAATACAATAATATAATTAAAAAATAGTGAAAATGAAAACACAAGTTAAACGTATTTTTAGAAATATAAAAATTAAAAAATGAAAACAGAAAACGTTTTCGTAAACCAAATGCTCCCTTACTGATTCAGCTGGTTTAGATATATCAGATATGTTTTTATTCAATCTTGTTGCTATTAGTTGATTTTATTTTGATGAGATAAATAGTTTGTAGCATAAAATTTCATTGGAAGAATACAAACCTCTTCTACCTTTATAGTCTTTCCATAGTGCTGGTCTTTTTGGGTTCAAGGTTTGCCATGGTTAAATCCAATCAATCCTGTGGAATTATCATAAAATTATAGGATTTCCAGCACTATGAGTAGGAAAAATATGTAGTCATAACATCTTTAGTTTATTTCTATAGTTGAAGAATCTACAACAGTTTTTTGCCTTCGAAGTTTGTTGAGAAAATAGGAAGAGCAGAAGTTAGGTAGAGAAGGAAGGGGCCAAACAATTTATATTATTGAAGAACTCAATGATAGGTTGTACATAGAACTCACTCCTTAATCTCTCTGATTATATTATTCATATAATCACACAAAGACTCTTATAACTTTTACTTAGGTGCATAATGAGCATCTTTTTTCTCAACTTACAAGACTTCTCAATCCTCGTTTCATACTTCCCCTCAAGGTAAAGTTTACAAAACTGGCAACTTGTCGAAAATGAAGCTTAATGAAAGAGGGAAAAAATTATATAGAAGGACTCAATGGTTGTGTAGGTAACAGACCACCAAACAGAAATAGCACAAAATCCCTAGAAATTCTTGAACAGATTACTTCGGAGAGAAAAGAGAAACCAAAGAATTAAAAATCAGGATCACACAATTTAATTCATCTGACGACAAAGAATCAATAGCAGCCATGTCTTAAATAGTTGAGAGGAAATTAAAGAATCTGGAAAAAAAAGGAGGAGTTGAATTATTCAGAAGATCATGTGAGAGAAAAAGAGTAGCTAATGATTTGCATCTGAAGCAGGAACAAGGCATGGCATGATCTGTGTACGAACCTTTTTTCTAGATAGAGAGAGAGATTCTGAATTGGTAGGAACTGTAGGAGGTAGAGGCCACAAAAAGGGAACAGAGTGGGAAAAAAGAAAGCAGTAGGGATAGAGGTCAAATTGAAAACATGAAATTTACCTCAATTTCAAATATTGACATATTCATCAATCACTTATTAACTCAAGTTGCTACTTTGGATATAATTTATAAAAAATCACCAAATAAAAGAATTTGAAATTCCCAAATACAAATTCCCAAAAAAAAAATCCATCTACTAAATAGTCCCTAAAAGAAGTGACAAGATCATTAAAAAGGGAGGCACTCAAGCTTGACTATACAATTGGTAGGAAATATTTTAGACTGGAGGATATGCCTTCTTCCTATATGGATAGGGTGACTTAACACACAATGGATTGGTTAGAAAGGAGAAGAAATTGATCACGTGTCCCCTTCTCAACAACCTTTCCCTCATTAGTAGATAGAGTTAATTTCCTATCCTTGGTCAACCTGAGGCTTTTCTTCTCTCAATATTTAGTTACCATACATATAGACACACACAATCTTGTGTGTTTTTGGGGTACTTATTGCAAGTTTGTTTATCATAATGCTTGGTTCCTTGTGATTTTCTCAGTATTTTAGATAACATAGGACTTGGAGAAATGTGAACTTGGTATGCTCCTTTTGTTGCATTATTATCTAATCAATTTGACAATTTGACAATTGTAGTTTGCTAATCTCTATCAAGGCCAACTAAAGTTCAGTGCCTGCCATTTTAATTGCATTCAATTATATTTTTAATAGTGAATATTTTTTCTATGTTTTTGTTGCATTGGTAGATAGTTTATTTAAGTAGTTTGCTAACATGTCATGCTTTATTGCATATTTCAATTTGACGTAGAGGAACATGATGAGGTAGGAGGAAAGGCTGTGGTGTTTTGCATTTTTCTTCTACACAACTGACCCATCCATAAGAGTTTTCTGCCTAATACAAGACCAGCAAGTTAGTGTTGAAGGTACCTTTGTGATGAAAAAATTGTTACAACATGCTAACATTAGTTATTGAATATGAATATATATACTTATTATATGCTGTGTTGAAACGCAATGCTGTTATTTTTTGGACTTGTATTTTGCTATTGTCATAATGCTGTTGTAACACGTGATTTTAGTGCATCAAAAGCAAAATAAAGATAATATACATAATTGGCATTAATTTATATTTCTTATATCCTCAACAGTTATCAAAATGAATAGACCCAGCTTCAGTATTTTTTGAATGAGTTAGAATGGCCTTAGAACTAGATGATTATTTGTGAATATACCAAAGGCCTCCATGTTGAGTTGATATATGCTGATTTTAGGTTAAATACTGCAGATTCACTTTATCAATGAAATATATAGAAAATGAAAATCCATATTAGAAATGGGAACTCCCACGTGGTTAGAAACTCATTGTAGAGACTAGAGAGGCTTCTAGTTGTCTTTTTGTCTAGGATTTTCTGTGCAGGCATTTTTTAATTAAACTACCATAAATCTCCCAATCCCTAGGAACAACATTTTGTGGGCTATCAAAGATAGTAGATACAATATCTCCTCTTCTAAATAATGAAGACTGGCCCATTTAGCTAGATTATGGGCCAAAAAATTACAAGATTTTGGAGTACTATTTTTAATCCAATTTTGTTGACTACAAAGTTAGTTGGGATTTAGATTGTCTGTCACTCCTTCCTAGTATAGTGAAATTTCATGAGTTGGCCATAATCAAAGGGCTTAAATGGCACAGGGTGTTCCTCATCCACAAGCTCTTCTAGGGCTTTAATCACACACCCTGGTTTTGGGTTTGAAAATAGTGCCACAGGGTATCTTGCTTCTTTTATGCTCATCATAACTCGATGATGAGGACAACCTAGCCTCCTGTTACTCCATGCATGCAATATTATGTTCTATCATAATCACAAAAATGTAGAGTCTAAAGTATACTAAACTCAATAACGAAAAAATATGGATTGAATAGGAATAGGCTTTACATAGAAAGAGTCTCAAAAAACGAGTGAGACAGTGGTTAAAGGACCACTACAAGATAATTGATATTGTGTCTCAAATTTCTCCTAAAATTTTTTAATACATTATAATTGATGTCTATATAATTATTTTATTTGAAATTTGACTAAAAATGTTTTAGAAACTAATTACGTTTAAATACCATTATGGTCATCAGTGAATTTATATATTTATATAAATGAATCTCTTCCAAATATTTAAAATTAATCAACAAAATTTGTAAGACAAATAAAGAAGAGGGAACACCACAGGAAGATTTTACAAGAACTACCCAACAATAATTTCGTTCTTGAAACTTTAATAAAATATACATTTATTAGTTTAATACTGAATTTAATTTAATTTAATTTGATTAAAACTATAAAACAACAAGTATAAAATTCTTAAATCACTTAGTCCCAAAAAACCTCTAATGCAATGTCAAATCATTTTAGCTCAATTATTTTATCCATTCTACGTTAAAAAAATACTAGGTATTGATTGACCTATTTCTGAGTTTAAGATGAATACATCCCTTTTTTAAATATAATAATTTTGGTTGTTTAAGCTAATTATAATTCAAATTTGTCAGGGTTAGGATCTTGATCATGTGGGTCTTTAATAATTAAATTGTCGTGCAAATTAAGAAAATAATATTGTCGAAGATAGAGATTATTTAGTAAAAGTGAAAAAGGGCATCCTAAGCAACTAATCTTAGGGGGTGTTTGGTAGGAAGAGTCTTTTTAAAATACTAGGAATCTATAGTTAAGAATCTTAAATTCCTTAGTTTGGTTTAAAATTTTATTTAATGATTTCCATGAATTATCAATTCCTGAGAATCAAATTTTAACATAGATTCCCATCAAACAATTCCTGGGGGAGGGGGTGGGAATTGAGATTCCTATGAGGGTGGGAATCATTTTATGAAAATAAAATTACTGGTTCATCCCTTCTTTAACCCCTTACCTATACCCTTCTCAGCTTCTCATCTAAGCATGCATGCAGGAAGAGGCTTCGTCTATTTTCATTTGCGCGGGAAGAAAGAAATAGTGCGCCTCGACAACACCCAGCACCACCGCCACCATACCTCCCTCTCCGCCACCCAGCAGCACTGCAAAAAGCGTGCCTCGGCGACACTCAGCACCATTGCAAGCAGCCACTGCCACCATACCTCCTTCTCCGCCACCCAGCACCACCCAGCGACACCCAGCAGCACCGCAAACTCTTCTGTCCTTTCCAGAAAATGGGCCACACAATTTTGCTGATCATGTCCTGCTTTAGTCCCTTTGACTTCACTGCAGATAGGACTTGTTGGAAGAAATCAAGATTAAGAACATTTAGAGATTTTCCCCACCAACTTGAGGGTGTTTCTGGTTCCATGCTTGAGATAGTTTTATAAGGGAAATTGTGATCCAGTTTTAGCAAACCAGAGGCAAGCTGCTCTTTGCATGCATTATTTGCTATTGCATTGATTAGCCTGCTGACAAGGTTTATCTCTTCTGATATAGGCAGAAGAGTTTCACAACATTTAAGAACAGCAATTGAGCTTGAAATATTTGGGAGCACTGTCTCCTTTAGATATGCTTCATCCCAGATCTCCAAGTTTTTCTCTGCAAACTCTTCTGTCATTTCCAGAAAATAGGCCACACAACATAGCCTATGTATAGAAAAAGAAAACTCTCCTACCCAAAGCAATGACTTTATGATCTAATTTGGCCTGAAAAGAGTATGTTTCTTGTACCTTAAAAGTATTAGCTATCATTTTTTTTTTTTGGGTTATTATTAGGAAAATTGAAAAGAAGAAAAACAAAGCAAATCTGACTCTTCTAATAATAGTGCACGGGGGGCCTCCCCCCCAAAAACTAATTAAGTAACTAACACATTAATTGATAATAAGATGATGAGAATAGTATATTCAATTGAATTTGTTGTCTAATATATCAAAGCATTTTTTTATGTATAACTATTTTATAATATAATCTTATCATGTAATTATATATGCAATGTTGCATATTTTTTAAATTTTACACATTTTTTTATCAAGAGAAAGCATCTTTGTTGCTTTGAGAGAGTAATTATAGATATTTTTAAATTTATTTTATTATTTTAATATTTTATTCTTTATAAAAAAATAAAAATAGGCAACAACATTTTTAAAAAGAAGTTAAAGGGCATTTTTGAAAAATTACTAAAAATTTTCAAGAAATTTAAGTATAACCAAATAGATAAATATAAAATTCTTAGAAAATATTAATTAAAGATTTTCAGCAATTTTAAAACTCAACCAAACATATTTTGTATATTTTTTAGAATTATAATTCTCATTAATTATATTTTTTAAAAAACATTATTCTCAAAAATAAAAATTTTTATCACATACCAAACGCCGCCTTGAAGGTTAAAAAATAGGAAGTTGGGAAACAGCCTGCAGGAATTTCAAGCTCCAGTTGTCATGACATTGCTGAAAGGCTGGACATGCGAGAGGAATGGGTGTTATTCTGGTCTGTGGGGTCCATTTCCGTCATGGTCTTTTTCTTTAATTTTGTTAATTTATGTCATTGATAAATCAATCTAATTTTCTTGGGTGAAAGTGACAACCCTATAATCTCTCTAAACTAATATATATATATATATATATAAAATTTATATTTCACTCATAATTATTTTTTAATATATTGAGACTTTTATATCAAGTTCTCATTATTAAAGTTTTTAAATTCGTTGTACTTTAATTTCATGTATAGAATTCATGAATATCAATTTTTATATCAATATTACTCAAATAATTTATCAAATATTAAATATAAATTATAAACATTTCAGAAGAAAACAACTTAACACTTACAATCTCATGATTGGCACATGGCAAAGGTTCAGTATTTAGTTTTTACACCAAATCTAAAAACTTGGATTTTAGATTAGTTTGTAATAAACATGTATTATGACCCCTTTTTTTTCTTTAATAAAAAGCAGTTGCAGTGGTACGCGTAAACTACAGGACAAGAAACTGAATTTTTCCCTAAAAAAATGGATAAGATGCACTGATTAGTAATTGGCAAGTTTTTTGTCCTATACGTTGGTGTTCTTATTAGTAATTGGGAAACCTGTAATCTACATTATAAAACATGGTGGTGCTCTTATTAAAATACTTAAACCAAGCCAAAATGCTCATTAATAGAATTTTAAAGAAAACGAATTACTCAAAGTAAAAAAAAAGTTTGATTTGAAGACTATTGGTTGTAGCAAAGACAAAATAGAGAAGAGAACAAGGGAGTTTTTTTGTGCTAAACTTGTTAAGGAGGAAGATGGAGAAAAAAGAAAGCAGTAGTTGTTGAGTTTGTAGAGTTTTTAAAAATATGAATTACTGTGTTGGTATTGCTTCAATATGTTATTATAATTAGTGCATATTGAATTGAGATATTTGTTTTTTTTTAATGTATGCTTAGAAATAGAATGGAAGTTCCTGAACATCGTAAGTGGATAGATAATAGGGTGGGTCCTTATAAGAGAACAGTTAAAAATGAATTTATGGCAGGAGTTATTGAGTTTGTAGAGTTTTCTTGTAGTCAAAATCATTTTAAAAGAGTAGGAAAGTTGAGGTGCCTTGTAGAAAATGTAAGTGTCAGAAGTATTTTTCAGTTGATGAAGTGAAAACCTACCTTTGCATGAAAGAGTTTATGAGTAATTACTATTATTGGACTAATCATGATGAACAAAGACCTCTCTTTCCACCAATGGTTTCAAGAAACTCATATTATGGAAGTAGTGATTTTCGGGCATGCTTTGATGATTGGGAACAAATGGTAATTGATGTTGTTGGACTATCTATTAGTAATTATATAGAGCTACAATGTTTTGGTCATTGCGAACAAAGGGATGAAGATCCTAACCCAGAAGTCAAAATTTTTTATAATATATTAGCAGCTGCGCATGCTCTTTTGTATGATGGTTGTGAAAACTATTCTGAATTGTCAGCTGCAGTCGAAGCTTTAGGTATCAAGTCAGACTTCAACATATCTGAGAATTGTTTCAATCGGTAGGTACACTTTATGAGAAATGCATTGTCAAACGAAAATCGTATGCTTAAAAACTTCTGCCGTGCAAAGAAGTCAGTGGAGCAATTAGGATTAGGTTGTATAAACATTCACTGTTGTCGAAATGGATGCATGATTTATCATAGTCCTCTTGATAATGAATTTTATCATTGTAAATTTTGTGGTGAAGAGCGTTATAAAAGAGTCATCAGAAATGGCAAGATAAGAGAGTTTCTAGTGAAAAAAATATGGTATTTTCCACTTATTCCAAGACTGTAAAGACTTTATTCTTCAATGCAAACTGCAAGTCAAATGAGATGGCATCGGGAGATGTGAGGTGACAAGATCTTTGTCTCATCCATCTGATGGTGAGACTTGGAAAATATTCAATGAAAAATATCCTAAATTTGCAATGGACCCTCAAAATGTGAAGTTAGGTTTGTGTGCTGATGGATTTGCTCCATTTGATAAAGCAGGTCAGACTTATTCATGTTGTCAAGTTATTGTTACCCTTTACAATCTTTCTCCTTGGATGTACATGAGAAGAGAGTTCTTATTCTTAACCATTATAATCCCTGGTCCTTTCAATCCAAAGAATAGAATTGAAGTGTATTTGCAACCACTTATAGATGACATTAAACTTTTATGGAACACTGGTGTCATAACTTATGATGTCTCATTGAAGCATAACTTTATTATGAAAGCTTGCTTGTTGTGGACCATTAACGACTTTTCTGCATATGGAATGCTTTCAGGTTGGATGACAATGGAAAAACTTGGTTGCCCAATATGTATGAAGTGTTCAAAGGCATTCACCCTTCAATATAATTGGAAAACGTCTTTCTTTGATTGTCATCGACAATTTTTGCCACTTGATCATTGTTACAGAAGGAATAAGAATGCTTTTCAAAAGAGACATAATGAGTCATCTTTACCTCCGCCTCGGTTAACAGTTGAAAAAGTGTTGGAAAAGGTAAGACATATGCCTAGCATAACTAAATAGACATATGAAAATATTCCAGGGTATGGAGTTATTCACAACTGGACCAAGCAATCTATATTTTAGGAGCTACCATATTGGAAAACAAATCTTAACACACACAATCTAGATGTTATGTATATTGAGAGAAATGTCTTATTGAATATTTTATATACAGTTATGACACTAAAGGTAAGACAAAAGAAAATTTTAATGCAAGACTCGACTTGGCAGAGATTTGTAAACGGAATGAATTAGAGCTGTAGGATGGTAGAGATGGCAAAATAATTAAACCCAAAGCAAAATACACATTAACTAAGCAACAAAAATTAGTTGTGTGTGAATGGTTTAAAAAATTGAAATTGCCAGATGGATATGCTTCTACCTTATCAAAGTGTGTTAACATAAGAGAAGCAAAGTTGTTTGGTATGAAAAGCTGTGATTGCCATGTGTTCATGCAACTCTTGTTCCTAATCGCATTCAAAGCATTATTAAAGCCTATTTGGAACACACTCACAAAATACAGTCAGTTCTTTCGAGAATTGACTTTGCCATTATTGCGAGAGGATACTTTACATGTGATGGAGCGAAATATTTCAATAATTCTTTGCAAACTAGAACAAATTTTTTCTCTAAATTTTTTTGACTTAATGGAACACCTTTTAATTCATTTGCCATACGAAGCAAGGGTTGGAGGTCCAGTGCAATATAGATAGATGTATCCATTTGAAAGGTAGAGTCATGTATCCTTTTTGTTTTCTTATACATTATGGCATTGTATTCATAGTACTAAATGCGTCAATTAAGTGTATTAGGTTTATTCGTACACTAAAAGACAAGGTGAAGAACACAGCTGCAGTTGAAGGTTCTATTTGTGAAACTTATCTAGTAAAGGAGACCTCTACATTTGCATTCTACTATTATCGACTTGATGTTCTATGTAGAATGACTCAAGTACCACGAAATGATGATGGAGGTAAAGGTTGTCCAATTAGACCACCGTTCTCTATCTTTAATTATCCTAGCCGTCCAACCGAAAGATGCATATCCTTCATGTTGGAACAAAATGACTTGCAAACCGCACATTTATATGTTCTTTTAAATTATCCTGAAGTGGAGCCATTTTTAACGTAAGTGTATAAAATACTCATTTAAGTGTTATATATATATATATATATATATATATATATATATATATATATCACTATAAATTGCTCTAACATGTTTTCTCAATGTAGCATATATACTAATATGCTACAAGAATGTGGGATGAGTGACCCAGAAGTGGACAGACAAATCTCCACAATGTTTTCTATATGGTTTAAAGAATACGTATGTTGCATATATTCTCCTTAATTTCCTAGTCTCTAACATTTTGCTTCTTATGTGAGACTGACTTAAATGTTTGACGACTAAGTGTTAAATAATAATGTTGAAGATGCCCTTCTAAAGAGTTTGGCATGGGGTTTTGAAAGAAATGCCAACAAATGGCTATCATATTATGTAAATGGTTATAAATTTAATACAAAAGATCATGGTCAAGGTATGGGTACAACAAATTTTGGTATATATTGTTAAGGTAGTATGAATGAAACAACAGAAAATGATTATTATGAGGTTTTAACAGATATTATTGAAGTACACTATACATGATGGTCTATAAAGATGTTAGTTCTATTCAAATATGATTGGTTTGATCCCACCTTAAATCATAGAACAAAGGTAGATAACTATAGGATTATTGAGGTTAGAATATCCAGGAGATATAAAAATTATGATCACTTTATATTTGCACAACAAGCAACGTAAATCTATTATACATAATATCTTGAAGGGCAACGTGATTGGTTCGTAATGATCAAAACTAAGACACGAACTACAATACAAACCACAGTAGAAACTAAAAGGCCTAAAAGTGATGTTCCATACCAAGAAGAGTCATTAATGCAATCGTCTGTAATAGTTCCAAATGACAATTTCGAATAAAGTCTTGTTGATATTGATGGTCATGTGGATAAAGTATATTGTCATTCTTTAAACCTATATGAAGTAGAGACAGATATAGATATTGAAATATGCCTAAAACCGCACAACTGTCTATTGTAATTATGTGTATTTTTTTATTATGAAATTGTAATCAAATTTAATAAAAATACATCATTATTTTTTTGTCTATAGATGACAGGTAGAGGTAAAGGACGGGGTGTAAAACAAAGATTGAGAGGGGCTTTTCAGGGTGCGAGCAATGCTGGATAATGCAGAACCAGTTCTCCGCCTTCTTTTTGCAAATCCATAACAAAACCCCCGTAAGAAACAATGTGCTCCTTCACTGTAACTAATGGCATTTCTGCGAAACTTTCCCTTTCTAACTCATTTTCTGCCTCTGTCCACTTTTAGCACAGCAGATTCCTTCGTGTTTCTTCTATACTCTCCCCAAAAAACCCCTCTCAATCTTTGTTTTACACCCCAATTCACTGCAGGCTTCGTGAATTCAGAGAGCGAATTGAAATGGTAAAAGACACGCAGAGAATCACAGAGGCCAAGAAGCCGTCATCAATGGGCGACACTTCTCAGGGAACTTGGTGGAAGTCTTGTACGATATCAACGTTCCTTTGACCAACGTTCGACCCGTTAAGAAAGTTGCTCTTGTCGTCATCAATGTTCGACATTGCAGTCACCAAAAAGGCCTAGACCTAGGTCGCAGAACTGAGGAATCTCTGGTTAATTAAAAGGGTAATCAATCATATTTCAGACGCCGGCCTTATATTCCAGTTGATAGGTTCATAGGAGGGGCTTTTGCCACTGCGAAAGATGCTCAAGCTATTGTAGATGATGTTTTTTTAAAATTAGTATTAAAATGTCCTGAATAAATTTGAATATAAAATTTAATGTTCAATAA
Source organism: Gleditsia sinensis (assembly GCA_037074535.1). Lineage (NCBI taxonomy): Eukaryota > Viridiplantae > Streptophyta > Magnoliopsida > Fabales > Fabaceae > Gleditsia > Gleditsia sinensis. The sequence goes on from CM073472.1 coordinate 14,575,044, forward strand.
AATTATTTATTAAGAAAGTTATATTTATTTTTATTAAATCTAAATAATATTTTGTGTGTATTTTTTTTATGGAATTTAAGTAGTCTCATTGTATAATGAGATGCATTATTATAAAATAGAAGTTTTTATTATTATTTAAATTTGATAAAAAAAATATATAATGTTCAAAATATTGAATTTTAACAATAAATTTATCTAAATTTGATAAAAAAAGAAATACCAAAAAAAAAATCTAATTTTAGCTTAAGAAGGGCACAAAATTTTTATTATTTAAATTTGATAAAAAATATATAATGTTCAAAATATTGAATTTTAACAATAAATTTATCTAAATTTGATAAAAAAAAATACCAAAAAAAAAAATCTAATTTTAGCTTAAGAAAGGCACAAAATTTTTATTTGCATCTTTTTTAAAAAAGAAAAAAAGAAACTTGCGCTTAAAATAAGGGGAGGGGGGAGCTGTGCCCAAAACGGTAGCTCTGCTGTGTTTTTCAACACAGTAGAGGATTCACTTCCATAAAAATACAAAAAAGTGTACTATGATTAGAAATTAAAGGGGTACCACATATCTAAAACTCTATTGTACTGAATATTATGTATATAGTCAATAGAACATCAAAAAATGGAAAAAAAAAAGATTTTTCAATTTTTTTAAAAGTTCTTTCTCTTCAAATTTTTTTCTATTCAGATATAAGTATGGTGTTGTAAATTTACATTTTTTTTTTCTATTCAGATCTAACTTTAGGGTTGTAGATCTAAATATAATATTATAGATGTAGACAAAAAATATGCAAAATTTGAAACTTGAAATTTTTTTCTAATAAAAAAGGAAATATCTTTCTAAAATAAGAAATTACAAGAAAACAGTGAAAAAAAAGAAGAAAAAATAAAAAGAGGAGGAGGAGGAGACTGCCATGTATGCAATTTCAGTGAAGAAGAGAAAGAAAAAGGTGTGAGAGGAATCACTTCTCTTCTCTCTTACATAAATGCACTAATCTCACCTCATAATTGATAATTGGAACATAAATCATATGTAATTTTTTTAGTCAAATAATGCATGAATATAATTTTCTTTTTTGTACAGGAATGCATGAATGTAATTTACATGTTTTTATTTTTTTCTTTGTCTATAAATTAAAAGGTCCTAAATTTTATGTCCTTTTTGTCGTCAGACCTACAAGAAGGCTATAGCCCAACGTTAGTTCTGCTTCTGTCTTTCGAGTATTGTGTGCCAGTTTTTTGTCACAATTTTTTCAATTACGAAACAACACTTCTGACGTCGGGGTGCGAGGAATGCTGGATAACGGAGAACCAGTTCTCCGCCTTCTTTCTGCAAATCCATCAAAAACCCCCCAATAAGAAACCAAGTGCTCCTTCACTGTAACTAATGGCATTTCTGTGAAACTTTCCCTTTTCTAACTCATTTTCTGTCTCTGTCCATTTTTATCAGCAGATCCCTTCGTGTTTCTTCTATACTCCCCGAAAAACCCCTCGCAATCTTCGTTTTACACCCCAATTCACTGCAGGCTTCGTGAATTCCGAGAGCAAATTGAAACGGTAAAAGACATGCAGAGAATCACCGAGGCCAAGAAGATGTCATCAATGGGCGACACTTCTCAGAGAACCTGGTGGAAGTCTTGTACGATATCAATGAGCGGCTACAAGCAGAAGACATCAATGTTCCTTTGACCAACGTCGACCCGTTAAGAAAGTTGCTCTTGTCGTCATCAATGTTCGACACTGTAGTCACCAAAAAGGCCTAATCCTAGATCGAAGAACTGAGGAATCTCTGGTTAATTAATAGGGTAATCGTATTTCAGACGCCGACTTATATTCTGGTTGATAGGTTTTGTCGCAACCTAAAATAGGAATACGTAACCGGTACGGGTTTTGAGAATAATCTCATTCCGTAAGCCTATAGTATAATATATATAAATGATTTTCTCATAAATAGTATAGATTGTAACTAAACACATAATTATATTTATTTGAGAGCTTAATTATCTAATACTGTATAATTTCAATTATCTCAAATATACATAAATACTTTGTAAATGGAAGCTGAGATCATGCCTGTGATATATGGAGCAACTGTAGAGTACAAGTACAATATAAATCAAATTCTACGAGCCTTGAAAACAAAGTAGGCTCATCCAGAGATCATGTCATCTAGCTGACCAACTATCTGAAAAAAAAAATATAGAAATATCTTGTAGTGAGTTTGACAACTCAGTGAGCAAATATAGTTTACTATAACTGAAACAGAACAGACCATTCACACGAGTTTTCATAAATAGAAATTATGTTAGAATATAACATTATCTAAATCAATGTATATAACAACAAACTAAAGCTTTAAAGAAGGTACATTTTGTTAAAAGAAAATCTAAAATCTTAAGATTTAGTATAATAAACAATAATTTCAAAATCAGATAAGGAAATAAAAAGATAACTCTTTATAAAAAAAATGTTTAGAGGAGGACTCAAAGTAGATCCATAATTATAATTTTTATACCCAAGCACAAAGCCTGGTAAAGGCAATCACCATATACATTGTTTTATCCTAAGCACATAGCAATGGAATGGGTAAATCACCATATTTTCATAATTCATATCATAAGGTTGGGAGGAGTTCTCCTCAACTCCCTAACATTTCCATATGTTGACTGTCCTAAACACACAGCAATAGGACGGGTAAATCACCTCATGCTCATCATAAGTAACCAGGCCAATTGCCACTGACTATTGGAGGAGACATACCTCAACTCCACATTTATTCACATTTCAATCCTCATGTGCCCGTTCGCACAAGGGGCTAGCAACTTTCTTGCTAATTAGGGTTTCATGGTGCACCAAGGCTAGCTATCTCGGTCGCTAACTAACAGTGTTTCTATCAATGATTCCTCCAAAATAAACTAGTTTAATAAACCAAAAGTATAAACTGAAAGGAAAATTGAAAATTATGAGGTTAAAATTCTTTTTAAGACAAAATATATCCCTCCCTTCCAAGATATTCCTCGGACAGAGTTCCGACATAGAAATTCATTCTCCAAAATAAAAAATACAACATTTTCATTCCAGTCCAGATAAACTATGATATTCAGTCCCAAAAACACATTCAAACATAAATTCAATTTCAATTTCACCATATTCATGAAATAATGAGATATCAGTATAACATAAATCATATGAACAATTTGAGAAATAAGACAACTATAAAATTCAATAAAATGTAAAATAACACTATATGTTCATCACAAAGTCAGGAGAGATTATTAGAGGTCTGTTATGCATGTCCTATAGTTTCTAAGAATAAATCAATATAAATTTGAAATTCAATTTATGTTATACACAATTAAAACTTTGTTTTAAATGCATGGACATAGTTACTGTTCACGCGCAGTTGAAAATACTATTCATGCACAGAATACTGTTCATAGTACTATTTGGCACTGTTCATAGTTACTGTTTACCGAAGTAAATTTTAGAAAATTAAAGCACCAAATCATATTTTTTGACCGTAAAATTTATCCTACAACTATTACTCTACATCCTTAACAAAAACTCTAAGTTGAAATCTTGAAAAACCATAACAAATCTAGTATTTTAGAAAATTTACCTTAAAGTTACTATTCATGAAATTTTGGCAAAATTTCGGCGAACCTCCAGCGAAAATGATTGGTGGGTTTTGAAGCTTTCATTGCCATGAGTCCAACGGTACTTCCGGTATCTCGATTGGATATATAAAATGAGAGAAATCTTAGAGAGAAGTTTTTAAAAAAAAATTTAGAGAGAGAGAGAGAGAAATTTTTTTTCTTCTTCTCTGCTGCTACTTCTTCGCGTTCGTCCCATTCCCCCCCCTTTTTTTAATATTATTATTATTATTTAATAATATGATTTCTTTTATATAAATTCATATAAATTCAGTTTTTCATCTTAAAATATCCCAAAAATTTCTAAAAATTTACATTCTATTTAAACTCTTAAATTATGATTTTTCTTGAAAAAAATTGTAATAAACAAATCTCAAAATAAATATATTTTTTACATATTAAAAGAAAGAAATATTTTAAAAAATACAACAAAAATTCATTAGAGGCCAATACAATTATTTTCAGCAAAACAATAATTATTTTAAATAAAAATATACTTTCTTTTAGCAAAACATAATCATTTACAATAAAAATATTTTTTTATAGCAAAATATTATTATTTAAAAATAAAAAATTTGGGATATTACATTCTTCCCTCCTTAAGAAATTCGGTCCCCGAATTTCAACACATCCTACCACATGTAGGGAATGAAATCAGGGCATAATTCGGAGTTATCAACCTTATTACTCAAATAATTAGAAATATATTTTCTGTATATCGTCTTTACTTTTTAAGAAATCTCTTCTAAAGAGTGATTATGCTATATCACTTTCATTGTAGTATTTCTTTTGAATGTAATTTCTTCATTTGTCTATCTACTATAGTCATTGATTTTTCCTCATATGACAAACTTTGTCTAACTAAATTTTTCAACATTGAATAACATGTGTCGGGCCTGGTAGATACTTTCGTAGCATAGACACATGAAAGATTGGATGAATATTACTCAATTCAGATGGCAAAGCCCAACAGTAAGCTACTGGGCCAATCCTATATATTGTGGACTTAACTTTACTCAACTCATTTATCCATTAGGAGACCTACAATGTTTTATGTAAAACTTCAAATAGTATCATTTGTATGTTGGCCTAATAATTACTGATAGGGGTAAGTTTAACTAAGGATAAATGATTTTTTCCAAATTTTCACTAAAATTATATAAAGATATCTGAAACATAACTTCTAATGTATAAACACATCAATTAGATTTACTATCAGCTATACTATAATTTAACAAAGATCCTTAGGCTTTTTGAATAGTTCTCCTGAAACAATATATCCAATTTTTTTTTTACTTGCTGACATACCAAACAATGAAAAAATTGCATTTATATCTTCTTTTTACCATTATACTAGTACAATTCTTTCATATCTTATTATATCATTATTGCCTCGGGTTATCCATATTCACAATTTATGGTTTCTTCTGAAACCTCATTTCTTAACAATTATTTACATGTGGAATTCCAATCTCAACATAATTCAAATCCTAAATACTAGACTCAGCTTAGCATGGTATATTTTCTAATTTACACATAATCTGCCAACTTACACAGTTATACATACTTGATATAATAATTTTTTTTTGAAGTACCTTCTTTGGTAGATAAATCCTATCAAAATCTCTATTATTTTAACTTACTAATTACTCAAATATCATAATAATTGAGTTTCAAAGAAAAGAAATTAACTTTCCTTGTAATAAGGCAAAAGAACATTGCATTTAATGCCAACCATTAATGAGGGAGAATGCAGTGAAACAGACAAAAAGCATAATAGAGAATGGTGCCAAAATAGAAAGTCAAAAATTTGGACAAACTATTGAAAAACATTAAAATCGGTAGTCGTAATTTTTGAAAATCTGTAAACAAAATCTATCTACGATTTCGGCAAAAATCGGTGGCCACAAATTTTGAATATATATGCCAGAATCTACTTTAAAGCTGTTGATATTCGGTGGAAAAGAAAAAATTTCGAACTTATAAAAGTCTGTAAAAAACAAAGAGTACGTAGCTAACTGGTAGGATGCAGTTGATTGCTTCAAAATAGATGTAATCAATCAACTGTAAAATAATTAGTTCAAATTAAAATTTCTCAAAATAGCTAGTCGACTTAATAATACTGATAGTCAACTGGCAAAAACATTGAGAAAACAAAATAAATCATTTTATTGTTCCTCTTCAACAATTAATTGGTTTGCATTTTTACTCTTTTTCTTTTACAATGACGGCTATCACCTACAACTTTTCTACAAGAATCAAGACATCAATGCTTCATCAAAGACAACAAGAAAAAGACAGATTTCTAGTGATATCTTATCTTATGCTCTTTATATGCTTAATATGGGTCACAGTCATAACTACTATGCATATACATGCTTGCCGTCATTTTTGAAATTTTTTACCTTTAATTTAACTGATATCCACCAATCACTCACATAACTGTTCTAATAATACCCGGCCTATTTGCATGGCTATTATAAATATATCCTTTTCTGAGTTCTATAAATACTTACATTAGTATCTTTGTCTGTACTCAAAGTTAAGGCGATAGAAATTATGGAGGGAACCGCATTCCGTCAGTTTCGAAATATTTGTGTCTTTTGTGGTTCCAATCCTGGAAAAGATGGGGAGTATGTTAAAGCAGCACAAAATCTGGGTATGGTGCTGGCTAGGAGAAGAATTCATTTAGTGTATGGTGGAGGTAACCGTGGGTTAATGGGGTGTATGGCTACAGCTGCACATGTAGGAGGATGCCAAGTTCTAGGTATTATTCCTACAGCTCTAGCTGCATCCAGCATCATAGGGAAGACAATTGGGGAAGAATATAAAGTAGTTTCCATGCATGAACGCATGGCTAGAATGATGAGCAATGCTGACGCCTTCATTGCCTTACCAGGTGATTTTGGTACTTTAGAGGAGATTTTTCAAAAAGTTTCTTGGGCACAACTGAATATGCATCATAAACCGATAGGTTTGTTAAATGTTAATCACTTCTTTGATGGTCTATTTTCTTTTCTAGATCAAGCTGTGGAACAGAGGTTTATCCCACACTCAGCACAACGACTTTTCATCTCGGCTTCAAATGCTGAGGAGTTGATTGATGCCTTACAAGCATATGTTCATGTACCTGATCCAACTAAAACTTGATTTGAGATATGAGTATCATGAATTGAGGATAAGGGAAGAGGATATTCGAAAAATTTCTTTTAGGACTCATTATGGACATTATGAATTTTTGGTTATGTCATTTAGTTTGACAAATGTCCAAACTTTATTCATGGACTTAATAAATAGAGTACTCAAGCCATTCCTGGATCAATTTGTTATTATAATTATTGACGATACACTAAAATATTCCAAGAGTTCAAAGGATCATAAGCAACATTTAAAGATAGGTTTACAAACTCTAAAGGAGTATGTTTAGCAAGGATGGTATCCAAATAGACCCTAAGAAAATAAAAGTGAAACAGCAATGGCTACATTCTACTACAGTTACAGATGAAGATTCAAATCCAATTTGCGATTCCTGCGGTTGTCTGCTGTCCATTCTATTTGAGACAAATGCCAATTACGATCATTTCTGAATATAATATTCGTTTTACCCCGTTGTTTAGTTATGATAGACTTTGATGTGATACTGAGAATGGATTGGTTAGTATCAAGCCATGCCATTTCGGAATGTCACTTTAAGGTGATTAAATTCAATATTCTTGGAGAATTTTTTTTCTTGATACAAAAAGACTATAGTGAGATATCCAATAATCTAATCTCTACTTAGTAGCCCGTAAGTGATTACAAAAAGGTGCCAAGGATATTTGGTAGTGGTGAGAGATATTGATATGACGTATGCCAGTGTAAATCAAGTTCTAGTGGTCAAAAAAATTTTCTGATGTAATTTCTGAGAAATTGCCAAGATTACCTCAAAACGTAAAATAAAATTTGGTATTGATTTACTTTCTAAAACCTAACCAATGTCTATCTATACCCCCTTATAGAATGATATTGACTAAACTTAAGAAAAAAAATAGTTACAAGATTTGTTAGACAAAGGATTTATACTCTCTAGTGCTCTCCTTGAAGTGCTCTAGACTATTTGTGGAAATGAATGATGGATCACTATGACTACGCATAGATTATAGATAGTTGAATAAGGTGACAATGTGAAAAAAAAATCCATTACCTCATATCTGTTTAACCAGTTATAAAGTGCTTAGTATTGTATAATTTCAATTATCTCAAATATACATAAATACTTTATAAATGGAAGCTGAGATCTTGCCTGTGATATATGGAGCAACTGTAGAGTACAAGTACAATATAAATCAAAGTCTACGAGCCTTGAAAACAAAGTAGGCTCACCCAGAGGTCATGTCATCTAGCTGGCCAACTATCTGAAAAAAAAATGTAGAAATATCGTGTAGTAAGTTTGACAACTCACTGAGCAAATATAGTTTACTATAACTAAAACAGAACAGACCATTCGCACGATTTTTCATAAATAGAAATTATGTTAGAATATAACATCTAAATCAATGTATATAACAACAAACTAAAACTTTAAAGAAGGTAAATGTTGTTAAAAGAAAATCTAAAATTTTAAGATTTAGTATAATAAACAATAATTTCAAAATCAGATAAGGAAATAGAAAGATAACTAGTTTATTTTGGAAGAATCATTGATAGAAACACTGTTAGCTAGCAACAGAGATAACTAGTCTTGGTGCACCATGAAACCCTAGCTAGCAAGAAAGTTGCTAGTCCCTTGTGCGAACAGGCACATGAGGATTGAAATGTGAATAAATGTGGAGTTGAGGTATGTCTCCTCCAATAGCCAGTGGCAATTGGCCCTGTTACTTATGATGAGCATAAGGTGATTTACCCGTCCTATTGCTGTGTGCTTAGGACAGTCAACATATGGAAAGGTTAGGGAGTTGAGGAGAGCTCCTCCCAACCTTATGATATGAATTAAGAGAATATGGTGATTTACCCGTTCCATTGTTATGTGCTTGAGATAAAACAATGTATATGGTGATTGCCCTTACTAGGCTTTGTGCTTGGGTATAAAAATTATAATTATTGATCTACTTTGAGTCCTCCTCTAAACATTTTTTTTAAACTAGTTTAATAAATCAAAAATATAAACTGAAAGGAAAATTGAAAATTATGAGGTTAAAATTCTTTTTAAGACAAAATATATCTATCTCTTCCAAGATATTTATTGGACAGAGTTCCAGCATAGAAATTCATTCTCCAAAATCAGAAATACAACATTTTCATTCCAATCCAGATAAACCTTGACATTCAGTCCCAAAAACACATTCAAACATAAATTCAATTTCAGTTTCACCATATTCATGAAATAATGAGGTATCAGTATAACATAAATCATATGAACAATTTGAGAAATAAGACAACTATAAAATTCAATAAAGTGTAAAATAACACCATATGTTCATCACAAACTCAGGAGGGATTATTAGAGGTCTGTTCTGCATGTCCTATAGTTTCTAAGAATATAAATCAATATAAATATGAAATTCAATTTATACTAAACACAATTAAAACTTTGTTTTAAATGCATGGACATGAGAGAGATTTAAAAATGCATTATAGTAAATTATATTTACTCACAGGGTAAGGGCCCTAGATTGGACAGCCCCAAAATCTACGTTTCCCATCTGGATTTGATCAATTAGACATTAAAAATGAGTCCGGAGGGTCCAAAAATAAAAAAAATGACCCCGGGAGCTTGGTCAACGCTGGCACTGTTCACGCACAGTTGAAATCACTATTCATGCATAGAATACTGTTCATCGAAGTAAATTTTGCAAAATTAAAGCACCAAATCACATTTTCTGACTGTAAAATTTATCCAACAACTAATACTCTATATCCTTAACAAAAACCCTAAGTTGAAATCTTGAAAAACTATAAAAAATTCAGTATTTTAGAAAATTTACCTTTAAGTTACTATTCACGAAATTCCGACGAACCTCCGGCGAAAATGATCGGTGACTTTTGAAACTCTCGTTGCCATGAGTCCAACGGTACTTCCGGTATCTCGATTGGATGTATAAAATGAGAGAAATCTTAGAGAGAAGTTTTAAAAAAAAATTTAGAGAGAGAGAGAAATTTTTTTTCTTCTTCTCTGCTGCTGCTTCTTCGCGTCTGTCCATTCCTCCCCCCTTTTTTTTAATATTATTATTATTATTATTATTATTTAATAATAGGATTTCTTTTATATAAATTCATATAAATTCAGTTTTTCATCCTAAAATATTCCAAAAATTTCTAAAAATTTACATTCTATTTAAACTCTTAAATTATGATTTTTCTTGATAAAAATTGTAATAAACAAATCTCAAAATAAATATCCTTTTTACATATTAAAAGAAATAATATTTTTAAAAATACAACAAAAATTCATTAGAGGCCAATATAATTATTTTGAGCAAAATAATAATTATTTTAAATAAAAATATACTTCATTTTAGCAAAACATAATCATTTACAATAAAAAAATATTTTTTTATAACAAAATATTATTATTTAAAAGTAAAAATTTTAGGATATTACAGGTTCACAGAAGGAGAGGCTTTTGCCACTGCGAAAGATGCTCAAGCTATTGCAGATGATGTTTTCTCATTGTTTGTTAGTGAAGAAGTTGATAAGGTTGAGCTTGTGTACACTAAATTTGTGTCATTGGTTTAGTCTGATCCAATGATTCATATATTGCTTCCATTTTCGCCCAAAGGAGAAGTTCCTGAGGCGAATGGAAATTGTGTTGATGCAACACAGGATGAGTTCTTCAAGTTGACGACTAAGGAAGGAAAGTTGACTGTAGAGAGGGATTGAGGGAGGGAAAGCAGAACAGAATTTTCACCCCTTAGGCAATTTGAGCAGGACCCAGTTCAGGTTCTTGATGCTATGATGCCTTCCTATTTGGATAGTCAAATTTTGAGGGCTTTGGAGGAATCACTGGCAAGTGAGCTGGCTGCAAGAATGGTTGCCATGTCTGATGCCACTGATAATGCAGTCGAGTTGAAGAATCTTTCAGTTGCGTACAATCAGGAACGGCAGGCAAAAATCACGGGAGATTTTGGAGATAGTGGCTGGAGCTGAAGCACTAACACAGTTTTGATTGATAAAGTGAGGGTTCTTCATTCTGATGTAATGTATTTCTTCTATGTTGTGTTGTTGAGATTCTTGTGAACACTGAGATGGTTTGCTTGTTAGCAATAAAGCATGGATCATTTTAACTGTGTCCGTGCTTGACACATGTGAGGTACTTGTATTAAACACGACAGACATGATGTGATTCTTTGATTTTTTTTTACGGACATTTCAAATGTTATCATATGTCCGTGCCCATTTCGGGTTCCGTGCCAGTGTCACTCCTTGCAGTTCTAAGGTTATTACAAATTTCGTTAAGGAAAGACGACTAAAGTGGGAATTCTTACCAGTGACATTCAATTCTTAATTCTTTCATCTCCGTGCATTATGTACTCAATGAGTCAATGTCATTTAAGATTGTTATGCATTTTAATTGCATGATTGCTTTAGGAGTGAAGTGATGACTAAATCTGTAATAACCGTAAATTTAACGAGGAAGTTCAACTAAAGACATTTAGAATAAAAGAGATAATTTTGAAAAATGGAGATTTTAATTAAGGAAAATTTGAAATTTAAGAGAGGATTTTGAAAATGAAGATAGGACCCGGTGAAAATAAGTTATTATTTACGTGGATTAAAGAATTATAAAAGAAATGTGAGAAATTTACGTTTCGGAACAAAAATGCAGTTTCTTAAAAGTTTCGAGGTTAAAATGTAAATAAGAAAAATTTGCAAGGACCTCCCGCTAAAAGTGAAATTTTGCAGAAAGGTCCCCCGAGATATTTTAAGGGCCTCAACCACTCCGAAAGCGGTCATTTGCAGTTTTTTCCATCTCTCTTCAGAAAATTCTCCCCGAAAATCCTCTAACTTCTCTCTAAGATTTCTTTGCCTACGGACCTCGGATTTCGACACCACCACCACCAACGGACTCAGGACGAAGAGTTCTTCGAATCCATCTGATTGGTTTCTGGAGAATTGGCCGGAAATTGGTCGAAAAATTGAAGGGAAAAACGACCAAAAAGGTAACCCCCGAAACTCCTACTTTTAGTTTTCAAACGTAAAAACTAACACCGTAGATCGATCCAGAAGGCACCGAAACCCTTAGATCTCAAATTTGAGGTCGATCCACCACCGCACGCGCCCCCACGCTCCGCATCTCCCTCGGAGAGTGAAGCCCACGCACAGCTCCTCGGGCGGCGCGTGTAGCGCGTGGCAGCTGGACCTTTTCGCGTTGACCTGCGTTGACCGAGCTCCTGGAGGCAAAATTTTGCAAATCCGGAGTCGTTTTCAAGGTTTTCGGACATTCCAGACTCGATTTTGGGGTTTATTTCATTGAATTCGGATCAGAACATAAGATTTTAAAGGTGTCCAACTTTGTGCTTCAAAGTGGTGAGTAGATGATTCTTTCTATGGCTTATTTTTACTCTTCTTGAACTTTACATTGATAAATGAGTATGATTACATGTTATTTATACTTTCATATGTTCTTGAAATGGTTTGAAAATGTCTGAAATATTTGGAATATGATATATAGTTCAAGAAGAGTTTGATTCTGCAATAAATTTTGAAACACATTGAGCATGTGATTTTTACACGTATTTTACATGACATGGCAAAGAAAATATGTTATGTATGTGACATTGATTTTACTGTATTATATTTGCCTCGGTATTGGGCATGATTATCTGATTTCTCTTATTGGAAAATCTATTATAAAAGATTTTGTACTGAAATTGAAGGCTCTGTCGTTTTTCTACATGCATGTATATCTATATATATTGATGAATTATGTTGGTTATATGACCTGAGATGGTAGTGTGAAGTTGATGGAAGTGGGAATGTGAGGAGGCAGTTGGGTGATGTACTCACATTCCCTGTTGATGGAAGTTGTAGTCAGTGGTATTGTGAGGAGGCAGTTGGGTGATGTACTCACAATCCCTGATTACTTATTGTGATGATGACAGTGGTATTGTGAGGAGGCAGTTGGGTGATATACTCACATTCCCTGATTACCTACTGTGATTGTGCCTATGGAATTGTGAGGAGGCAGTTGGGTGATGTACTCACATTCCATGTTTATCTATTGAAAAGATTTGATTATTAAATGCATATCAAAATTGATTTAGCATTAACTTGTATCATATGTGGTTACAGCTATTTAAATGTGATATGAACTGAGAATATTTTGAAAAGGCGGGTCCCATAAGGATGTACTTCTGAACGGTATATTTTGATATGATAACGGTATATTTTGATATGATAAGATTAACTATATGAGTACATCCTTATGTTGACCTGAGAAGTCATAGGAGGTGTTATCTGCTCACTGAGTTGTAAAACTCACTACACGTGGTTAACATATTTTTCAGATAAAGACCCAGAATTTGGTCCCGCGGCTACTTGACCGACTAGGTGTCGTGCTTCAGTGGTGAGCCTAATTTGTTTCTAGGCTCTCAGTGTATTATAATGTATTATATTTGTACTCTAGTGTTGCTCTAAAAGTCATAGGCAGGATCTTTGTTTCTACTGTAATCTTGATGTATATAAGCTTGGCATGTATAATTATTGGTTTTGTAAACTTGTGAACGATGAATAATACTTAGATATGTGATATCGTGAGATCATTTGCATTTGCATAACAAGAAGTTTATCGGATATTAAAAGTATTTGCGTTCCTAAAGTAGGGACGTGACAAAATCTTTGGGAAAAACTTGCAAGATGAAATCTCAAAATAATTCAGATTATCTCAAGATAAAGTTGATTCTGTCAAAATAATTGATGGAATAATGCTAATTTATCTATTCTGCTTTATTTCAGCCGATTCATGCATCAAAGAGCCACTGATTGGAAAAGCTGAAAGTTCCATAAAGAGAAGTTTCTTTCGGACCTTTAAAATTGAAATACAATGTTGTCTGAGATAACAGGATCTCTGTGCGTGCTTTAGGTTGTCAATGTCAAAAGATCTGCGACCCAAACTTCCTGGTTTGGGTAATTCTTGTGTTGCCATTTGAGATGAAAGTCACGTGTTTTGTGGATGTAATGGCAACTGCAAGGCTGAATAAAACTTCTGCCCTTTGCCGAACCTGAAAATGGTGGACCAAGATAACTGGTATTCATGCTCTCATCAAAGTAATAATGAAAGACAGAAAATTACTGCCAATAGATACTTCTCAAACTTCAAATTATTGATGGAGGCATCAGAGGGTTTGATCCATACTGGTTCCTTTTTTGCCTATACAATATTTTCTTTTCTTTTTTGGTTATTAGAATTTTCCGATTTGATGACTCTAGTCATCAAAGGAAATTTTATTTGCGTGACTTCGGGGTTGTAACTTGTATTTCATATTTGATATTCCGAACTTCAGCAATGACAAATGAGAATATGGAATGCGCATTTCAGTATTGAGAAATACGTTGTTGTTGCAGTAGAACGTTGACCTTTCTTGCTTCCTCTCCAACATTTACACTAGATATTCACTCAGTTTACTTATGCGCTCCAGTTAGTGTTTGTGGAAGGTGATTTGGGAGGCTGTCCCATATAAAAGTTGTAATTCTATTGTTGAATCCCAATCATCTGTGAATGTAGTCTTGGAATGACGTGGTCAGCATCTTATACCCAGGTAATAAAGTACATATTGCTGATGCACATCAGTTGGTAGGGGAAATAAAGATAGTTTATTCTGATATTATCAGTTAAAGGCGTGTGTAAAAACTCTTTTTGACTCCACAGTCACATTTGTCGACACACATGTTTAATACTTTGACATAAAAGACTAGCATAAGGGTGAAATCTAGTAATCTACTTTACTGAGGAGTGAGCGTTGGTCCACTTAGAAGACTTGATATTATTAGGAGATATCCTTAAAGGGAGTTTGACAACCAAAATGAGTTATTGAGGGAAGGAGAATTATGGGTAATATCCCATTGAAAACAAACTTTTTATTAGTAAAAATGGTGAATATTAATAATAATGAGAGGGAGTGGTTCACTGTATGTAGAAAATTAATTACCAACTCCGCCAAATTTGACTTAACATTCCAGCTCGTGGCCGCATCTCCTAAATAAATTTGGTTTCTTCAACCTATGTGACTTTATCCATATATCCCCTTTCTTCAACTATGCAAACTTTTGGCTGAGCCTGAGGATGGTTTCACTAGTTGGTTGTTTTGCATATTGATATTAGCAGCTTCCTTGTCAGGAGAGAAAACTCCATTCGGGAGGGTCGTGCTTGGAAACTGACGGTTTTTTTTTTCTAGAATGTATTATAAGTAATTGTGCAAGTCTGCTTAGAAACAAAACTATTAGTGATACTGTGTTTTAGAATAAAAGAAAAAAATGGTGAATTTATATATTCATTTAATTTTAATCGTTGGATTGTTTTTAATAAGTAAATTAGTATTTAAAAATATTAAATTTATTGTATATTAGTATTTATTTTTAAAAATTGACAAAGAGCTAACATATAAAGAATCGATAATTTTGTATATTTATTTGTGTATTAAAAAAAAAGTTACAGGTAAACAAGCACGTAGATTTAAACATCTAATCATTAGTTAAAACTAATAAAATGTGAGAGGCCAACAAAATCAAGTTGATATGTCTATATCTCATTGTACAATTGACAAGCCCCAATAATAGGTTAAGCATGTATTTATCCATTAGATTTAATTTTTCTAAAATGCATTACGTTAATATGAGAGAGTCCAATTTTAAAAACGTTTACGCTGAATGATTCATATTAACATAGAATAGAGGCCGAAGAAGAAGTAGAAAATAGCCCCATGTGTTATGCTCATCTTTTCCATTTGTAGGTGGGACTTTTTCTTCTTTCTAAGAATAATTTTATATGATTACTTTATTTCCAAAGTTTAATTAGATAAGTTTACATATAGACATTTTAAAAGAGATTATCTATGTTTACATTATAAAAGGTATTCGAATTCTGTGTAATATTCGTGGTCACTTGAGATTAGATCAATGAATAGGAAAGCAAAAATTTAAATAAAATATAAATGGAGTTGGTTTAGTTGCATCTCATATTAAAAGGACGACAGCGAGATTAGCAAAAATTCATAAATACAAGTTGGGTTATGCTTTAAAAAAAAATTGAACCAATGCCTGAACCCTAGGGAAAACAGTAGAGAACAAGGTTCAAAGGGCGACACACACAAAAATCACAGCAAAGATAACGTGGTCAAGGATATCAAAGTCAGCTACTTCATTTGCATCCTGCCTAATCCATTCAAGCTTGAATTGGGTCCCAGTGGCAAGCCTCTTGATCTCCTCCAAACTGCCTTTTGTCCGCTAAATTAGAGGATTGCTAGCTTTCTTCAAAACAAGGCTATCAACTCCGTCGAAGCATTATGAATGCCCGTGTTTTTTAACGAGTATGAGTGAAAATGCAAAAATGAATCAACTACAAATACAACTACTTGATTGATTTTTCTTTTCGATGAAAATTATTTGATTGCTTCAAAATGAAAATTAAGTCAAATAATTGTAATTTCTATTTTAGATTAATTAAATGGGTTAGAGGAAGTCCATTGAGTGCTTAAATCCATCTAATTTTTGTAACAAGAAAAGTTATCTTTTTTATATTTTTGGGTCAAAATCTAACATCCTAACTTTTTAGGTATGTTTCAAGTCTTTTCAGCTCAAATTGTAAAAAAAATTTAGTCCAAAAAGGAAAAAACAAATCCCAAAATTTATATAGAAAAAAAGATGATTTCAAAAAAATCAGCATTTGTACTCTTACGTTTGTATTTTATCTTTGAGTTATCAATTTTCGATAATCCTTGCATGAAAGTCTAAATTTATAAGAACTATTAAAACCAAGATTATTATCCTAAACTAGCGTGTGCGTATGTGTTTAGTAATATAAAAGTGATGTTTTTGTAATTAATTTAAATTTATTACAACGATATGAATAGTATTTTATTGTTCATGCCATTAAAAAATAATGAATAAAAATAAAGTAAAAATACAAAACAAGTTTATCTATAAAAATAAAAAATTAAAATTGTTTTTAAGGAATGAAAATAGAAAACAAAAATAGAACATGTTTTCTCAAATCATATGCATCCAAAAAAATTTCAATTTTCAAATACAACCCATTGTTAAAGTCTCAAATATATTTTAAATGCCCACAAGCAATTGAACCTTTGTTTTATTTGTTGTCTGGATATATATTATTTAATTTTAGTGGTGCAGTTTGTGTGTTGCATTAATTTTCTATCATTTTAAATAATAAAGTCACATGTTGGCACCTATAGTGGCACAATGACATTTCTCCTAGCCTTTAAGTGCTAAAAATATTGCTTGGTTGTGCGTTGGAGCCCTAGCGATTGATCCCTCATATTCTTTTCCTTCCTCGAGGGGTTCATGCATTAAAATCAAAGCGAAATTATGTGCGCCAAGGTGCAATATGTTTCTTGTTTCTTATATTTTAGCTATTTTATTAATTTATGAGCTATGTGTATATTTCTTATTTTAAAAAAGTTTTAATTCTTATAAAAATATACATTTTTTTCTGCACTACGAAGGAACGAGGTTTAGGTTCACTGCTTTTGATACTAAAAGATTTAGGCAAGAAAATATAAGCATTATCATTTATATCCTCCATTGAATAAAGATAGAAAACAAAGACTGATACCAACACAATTTACATAATTAATATCATGAAAATACACAAAAAGGGTTAGGCATTTGACAAACCCTAAACTTGGATATGTTAAAAATGATAAAAGGTTTAAATAATGTTTAGTATTATTAATTTAATAAATTAAATAATCGGTTTTTTTAAATTTGATACGTTGATTACGTTCCAATATTGATAATAACTTTGAAGAGAACAAAATACTTCTTCACATAAGTGGCTACAGAAACTACGAATAAAACATATAGCATTAGCTGGAGCATGACATGAAGGCCTTTTCTAGAATTGTTTAACTTCTACAATATGTTAAAGCCAAAATTTATGAGATGAAGTCAGCAATGGAGAATGGTATACTCAATGTGACCCTTCCTAAGACATATGGAACTTTTCTTAATATGTGACCATTGAGCGTGGCGCCCTTTATGGATTGATTTTTTGTTTATTTTGTTCATCTTGATCATCTTATAGTATATTGCATTAAAAGTTACTAATTAAAAATCTTAGAGTATAATTAATGTATAAAAAACAATAAACTAACATCTACTTTACTTATCAGAACCCTCAATGGAATTCCAACTCCAATGTGCAATTGATTCTGTTAACTACTCTCATTTGCTAATAAGGACGAGCACGTAGTTTGTCACGTCCGTACTTTACGAACGCGAATACCGTTACTATCCGAAAAAAATTTCATTACACATGTGCAAATGATCTCACGATAACACATATTCAAGTATTATTCAACGTTCACAAGTTTACAAAACCAATAATTATACATGCCAAATCTATATACATCAAGTTTACAGCGGAAACAAGGATCCTGCCTGTGACTTTCAGAGCAACACTAGAGTACAAATATATTACAATATAATACACTGAGAGCCTAGAAACAAGTTAGGCTCACCACTGAGGCACGACACCTAGTCGGTCAAGTAGCTGCGGGACCAAATTTTGGGTCTTTATTTGAAAAATATGTCAACCACGTGTAGTGAGTTTTACAACTCAGTGAGCAGATAACATCTCCTATGACTTCTCAGGTCAACATAAGGATGTACTCATATAGTAAAACTTATCATATCAAAATATACCGTTCAGAAGTACATTCTTATGGGACCCGCATTTTCAAATATTCTCTGTTCAAAAATCATAATCAGGTCTTTCAAACTGTATGCGATACTGTATAAACAATGCTCATATCAAGTTCAAAATCATATTCAATACTGTAAAATCATTAATCAAATTATGCTATGCATCAAAACATTTCTGTTAAAATATTCGGAGGATCCCATATCAGAACCACCATACCAGAGTTTGACCCCTTCCGTACTTTGGTGGTATAGGATTTGCCTAAACTCAGCATCCCGCTGAGGTTTGCCCTACTACCATTCAAGAGGACACGCGAATGGACTCTGTATGGGTCTTTCCCAAGCACACAGCAAGGGAAGGCAAAATAACATCTCATATAACTGGCATCTCGCCCATATATAGGAGGCATTCCGCTCTCCTTCACATATAATCTCCCGTGTGTTGGCCCTCACACGAAGCTAGCACCACCTCCCCTGCTAGCTGAGGCAATCAAGGTGCGCACCAAGGCTAACATCACCTGCCGTTAGCAAACAGTGTTTCTAATAGGATTCCTCCACAGAAAATACCATATGCACATATGCCATATAATCCAGTATAAATTCTCAATATAATACAGACTTCAGTCTCAAAATACTCATATGTCAAAACTTCCCATTCAGGGGAAACATGTATACATGCCCATATCCAAGGCAAACATATCACTGTAAAATCAATGTCACATGTATAACATATTTTCTTTGCCATGTCATGCGAAATACGTGTAAAAATCACATGCTTAATGTGTTTCAAAACTTATTGCAAAATCAAACTCTTCTTGAACTACATATCATATATCAAATATTTCAAACATTTCCAAACCATTTCAAGAACATATGGAAGTATAAATAACATATAATCATACTCATTTATAAATGTAAAGTTCAAGAAGAGTAAAACCAAGCCATAGAAAGAATCATCTACTCACACTTTGAAGCACAAAGTTGAATACCCTTAAAATCCTACTTTCTGATCCGAATTCAGTGAAATAAACCCCAAAATCGAGTCCGGAACGTCCTAAAACCTTGAAAACGACTCCGGATTTGCGAAATTTGGCCTCCGGGAGCTCGGTCAACGCAGGTCAACGCGAGAAGGTCCGACTGCCACGCGCTACACGCGCCGCCCGAGGAGCTGCGCGTGGGCGTCACTCTCCGAGGGAGACTCGGCGCGTGGGAGCGCGTGCGATGGTGGATCGGCCTGAAATTTGAGATCCAAAGGTTTCGGTGCCTTCTGGATCGATCTACGGTGTTAGGTTTTGCGTTTGAGAACTAAAAGTAGGAGTTTCGGGGGTTACCTTTTTGGCCGTTTTTCCCTTCAATTTTCCGACCAATTTCAGCCAATTCTCCAGAAACCAATCGAATGGATTAGAAGAACTCTTCGTCCTGAGTCCGTTGGTGGTGGTGGTGTCGAAATCCGAGGTCCGTAGGCGAAGAAATCTTAAAGAGAAGTTAGAGGGTTTTCGGGGAGAATTTTCTGAAGAGAGATGGAAAAAACTACAAATGACCGCTTCCGGAGTGGTTGAGGCCCTTAAAATATCTCGGGGGACCTTTCTGCAAAATTTCACTTTTAGCGGGAGGTCCTTGCAAATTTTCTTTATTTACATTTTAACCCTGAAACTTTTAAGAAATTATATTTTTGCCCTGAAACGTAAATTTCTAACATTACTTTTATAATTCTTTAATCCATGTAAATAATAACTTATTTTCACCGGGTCCTAACTCCATTTTCGAAATCCTCTCTTTAATTCCGCATTTTCCTTAATTAAAATCTCCATTTTTTCCAAAATTATCTCTTTTATTCTAAATTTCTTTAATTGAACTTTCTCGTTAAATTTACGGTTATTACATAGTTGGTCTTAACTAACCAATTTTTAAGTAAAATAATTAATATTTAAATTTGATTGAGATATCAAATTATCAAAAAAAAATTATGGTTATGTTGAATCAAGTTGGTTAAGTTAGGTGTAAAATAATGCTAAAAAGAGTCAATCGATTTACGTGTTTAAATTTGAAATTTAAAAAAATAATTTGCATAAACCAAAATAACTTAACCTGATTTGATCTACTCATAATATTTTTTTTAATAAAATTAGATTGCGTTATGCTCATCTTAATCTATTAATGTTTTCTCTTTGCCTCCTCACCTCAAAGATAACAAAAAAAAATTCTACACACAAAAGCAATTTCAATTTCAATTTTGCATCCATCATTGTTAAAAATTTAAAAACAGATTAAAATAGGGGTGAGCAATGTATTAAGACAAATTGATCATTGATTAGGTTATCAACTAGAATAAATAAAAATTGAGTTAAAAATTAATATTTAAATTTGATTAGAATTTTAAATTATTTGAAAAATATTAAATTATATCAAGTTACATTTAAAAAATATTTTTAAAAAAACTCAAATTAATTGTTTAAATATAAAAATTTTAAAAACATTAATAGATATGAATTTAATTAGATTTGTTTAAAATACATTTTTAATTCAATTGAGTCAAACGATCATATTTGCCCTTCGATAAAAGGCCAAAATACGAGTATTTTCCAAATTTAATTTTAGATATCTATTCGATTTTGTTTTGTTTTGTTTTTTTTAGCACAAGTAATGCGTCCCTTGACCCAACACAGACCAAAAACTTTAGGTCGAAGGGCGTCCTTCGACGAGAAACTGATGTTCCAAGCGCGTACTTTGCCTGTCCAAAAGGGGGGGGGGGGGAAAGCGTCCATCTTTCCTTGGAATCTAACTGATTGTAAAAAATCTAACCCCCTTCAATAAAACGTTAAATTTTTCTTATTGATGCGCAATAAGAAGATACAATAAGAATATTTTTTATTGACTCTATCCTAATGTACCTACTGTAGCATTATACAACTGCATGTAATAACCACTTAACAAATAATTCAACTAAGCAATTGCATCACAGCTGTACTCTCAACCACTCAACTGTATTGACATTTCAGAAATGACATCACTGACATTTCAGAGTCTGACAGCTCAGGTTTCACACCAGGGAAGAACAGGGAGAAAAAAATCACAACGGAATGGAGATGGATTATAGTTAACAAGGCAGGTGCTTAATGTAACCACTCCAATTTTTTTTTTAAAAGTCTCATGAAGTCATTACCTCTTTACTTTTAATTAATTAACTCATACTAATATTCAATTAAATTGACCAAGTATAATTAAGATTTATGGTATACCATTAAAACTGATATAATCCTGAATTCACATATACATCAGTAAATAAAAACATCCGTACAAAATTCAAACACACATATGTCTACATTTTATTTATCCATATTGACCAGTTTCGAAAAAACAGGTGTGGGTGGCAGCACCTTCTTCGAGATCTTAGCCAACTTAACCCAACGTACGATAAAAGTCGGTCGTAGTGAATATCTGCATATTTAGTCTTTCGAATATGACATGGAAATATAGTGAGAATTAAATCTTAGTAGGTTCAACAATAAATTATAATTATCATTAATATAGCTCATTATGTCATGTTCATTTGTATAAACTACAATAAATACCTTAAGTCACATGAATGCACTTTATCTATGTACATGAAAATCGTATAGTAATGACATTTATGGCAGGAGTAAATATTTTTAGAATATCATATGATGGCTATTAACTTATTTTCATATCAAGCTACTTCGGTCAAGGTGAGTACTTTTCTACTATTCGATACGAACTTTTCTCGTTCCCTCTGACATGACACACTTTCTCTTTCTTTTCTCATTATCATAATCATAGTCGTGAGTAGGGCATCCCCCACTGGTGCATCACACGGACTGCAATGTGACTGTGCTTGTTTCATTTCTTTTCTTTTCTTTTCACATTAATAGCCAAAAATATGATTTCAATAACAAGTATGTTCATTATATTCACATGCCATAATTTATCATCAAAGCATAATCATTATCAAAAATCAATGGTAGAATGCAATCATGTCATAATCATAATCATTTTCAAATTTTACTTTATAAAATATTTTCATGTCAAAATTACACACATAAGATGATAGAAAGTTCATCTAATGACAATGGCTGGGCATACACTAAGCATTTATTACTTTTATTTATAAGATTCTTCTTTCTTAAATATTACTTTCATCTTTTCATTTTCTTTATACTTGGCCTTTAGTCACTTTCTTTCTACTTATATCATTTCCAACACATGTTCTTACAAATTTTATAGGGCATTCTTCTCTAATTTGATTTCTATTATTACCCTAAAGTTAATGAGATTTATTTAAGGTAGAAAAATGTCGAAAATAAAATTTTCCAACTCCCAATAAGGCCTAGCCATGTTCTAGGATACGGCCATGTTTGAAAAATACTTCAAACGTACTCAAAAATAGCCCTGAACACAGCTTACCTGTGCTGAAGTGTCACAACCCCAAGTTAGGAGTACGTAACAGGCATGGGTTTTGAGAATAATCTCATCTCATAAGCCTCTAAAATGATACATATAAATAAATTTCTCACAATTAATATTGATTGTAAGCAACCTCATAATCACATTCATTTGAAACATTTATTAACTATACTGTATAATTTCAATTATCTCAAAATATACATAAATACTATGCAAATAGAAGCTAAGATCCTGCCTGTGATATATGGAGCAACTCTAGAGTGCAAAATACAACATAAGCCAAAAGTTGGGGAGTCTTGAAAATAAAGTAGGTTCACCCATAAAATATGTCGCCTATCTAACTAGCTATCTGTAGGAGATTGACCAAAATCTGTATTTTTATCTGAAAAATGTAGAAATATCGTGTAGTGAGTTTGACAACTTAGTGAGCAGGTAATTCTTACCATAACGGAAATAGGACAAGCAAGGCATGGGTTTTTCCTTCACAAGCAAATATTTAATGAAAGGAAAAGATGAATGCCATATGCATCATATGTTTGAAAATCAATACCAAGATAGTTTCAGTATTAAGAGACATAAATATCAAATAAGTTTAGAGCTTTTCATAAATTAAAGAACTCTTTCTATATCAGAACCACAGCCATTTCTCAAGCATGCTATAAAGGGAGTGTTTATAATCCATCAGGCAAAAGCCTGCACAATTCATCCATTAGGCAAAAGTCCGCACAATTATCCATCAGGAAAAAACCCGCACAATCATCCATAAGGTAAAAGTCCGCATCTATCAAGCAAAAGTCCATTATATAGAACTCAAGATGCATTAGGGTTAGTATTCATAGCTGCTAGTTTTCAATGTTTTCAATTTAGGTTCCTCTGTATAGGTACAATGAAGAAATAACAAGAAATACAAGAGATAAATAAAAGATCATGACACTTCCATAAAATCATATCCCCATTGATTAACAATAGCCATAACAATACCAGCTTAACTTGCACATTTATCTCTATAGGCATATACATGTACCTTATTAAATCATTTATCAATTCATGTGAAATGTAAACATCACACCATGACCCAACACAATATTTTTGGGTATTCTCAATCAGTATAAATTAATATCAATATAAAAATAAATTATGTATGATGCTTGTCCTACATTTCTAAGATTTATACTAGGAGCCATGTTTTGAAATACATGTTCATAAATAAAAATAAATTTCACATTAATAATAATGTCTCATATGGATATATTAAATTAATAGTTAAAAATCATGTTATAGTAAGTATTATCTACTCACCTGACAAGGGCTTAAAGTTAGACAGCCCTAAAATATATTTTTACAATCTGTATTTGATCAATTAGACCTCAAAAACCTGTCCAGAAGGTGCAAAAACTTAGGAAATGACTCCGGGAGCTTGGTCACTGTTCATGGACAGAAAATATTGTTTACACTGGCCGAAATCACTATTTACCACCGAAAAATACTATTTATCGCCAGAAAAATACTATTTACCAAGAACAAAAAGTTGTCAGATGGCCAAAAAAACTCATCTTAAAATTTATCTAGTTTCTGAATCCATCTACGGTGTCAGATTCTCAATTTGAAGACTCTAAGTAGAAGTTTCCGAATTTATCTTTTTCTAAGATTTTCTACCTCCGATTTTCGGCGATTCTAAGGTTAATTTGAAAATTTGATTTGTCAAAACTGTAGTATTCTTCATTCTGAATCCAGTAGTACCATTAATTTGAGATAGAAAGCCAATAGACTCTCCAAATCTAGAGAGAGAATTGAAGGTTACTATTCACACTATTTCTCTGTATTTCACGTTTCTCGGTTTTTCGTCTCCTCTTCCTCTTTTTTGTATTCCTTATAATAATAATAATTATTATTTAATAATAGAATAATAGAATTTTATTTTATATATATTTATATAAATACCGTTTTTCACCCTAAAACATCCCAAAAATTTCTAAAATTTTACATTCTAATAAACCTTTAGTTAAACTCTTAAATCATGACTTTT